>PNEQ01016855.1:36473-98919 GCA_003012365.1 Medauroidea extradentata
GGGGGGGGGGGGGGGGGGGCAAGATTTTGTATTCCGACGACAGTGACCTTGTTGCACCTTTTTTATTAATTTAACATGTATAAATTAGATGCTTTAATAATAAAACTTATGTTTTATGTGCTTAAGTTAGCATTATTTGAATTTAAAAATACAAAAAATGTATTTATACACATAAAATTCTAAATTCAGGGGGGGCATTTGCCCCCCCCCCCCTGTAGCCCCAAATGACGTCCCTGTGTTTTCAAATACGAAAAAGTAATTTGAACTATAAAGGGAGTATTTAACACAAAATATTTACATATTAAACGTGCTTAAGAAACATAAATTATTATTTTCGAATGAATCAATTGTGCAAATATATACAAACTAAAGCTTAAAGTAAAGCTACCATATTTCGATTGTGTGGGATGTTGTAATGTAGAAATGTGTGTGCGTGTATATATATATATATATATATATATATATATATATATATATATATATATAAATATATATTATATACATAAATACATTATATATACATAAATACATACATACACACCCATGAATTATACACTGGAACAGATTTATCTGAAATACAATGCTGTGTATACCAGTGTTTAGACGAACACCTTGTTTGTTGATTGCGTGTAATAAGTGAATTATATAAATAAATAAACACAAAGTACTTTGAAACTATTATTTTATTCGTTATAGTCAAGAATTCACAAATGTGTGAACTTTTCACAGTCTACAAGACCCTCAGCCACACGGTACAAAATGGTCTCTGAAATATTTTGCAGCATTAGCAAACAACATACCATATATAAAAAGAAGATCAGAGTATGCATACGACTAATAATTAAGATGTGGCACGGAATTTTAAGAGATCGAAGCTTGCTCGAAAACACATCGTAAAATTCAACATGTTATTAGTAATAATCTGAATGCACAATAAATAGTGTTACGCACTTTTTTTTATCACACCGCGTTTTTAAAATGGACTGAAAATTCAACATGAATTCTCCTATGAAAATACTTGTATGATTAGAACGAAAAACGTGGGGCGCATGCAATATGTGGTAGTTATTGGACGGATAATTAATTTAAGTCACTAACAATTTTATTACGTTGCAAATGAAATTAACTGTTACGTTATTTTCTCAACGACATCTACTCTATACACTCCTTACTATTATCTATTGCCTGCGCTCCACATCTTTCGTTTTAATCTTACAAGTATTTTCATAGGATATATTATATGTACTTATTAATCTATTTTAAAAACTTATTTATAAACAAATTTTGTTATTTAATATTTTTTCTGATTTTTTTGCTTTATTTTTGTGAGATTTTTCAATCAAGTATTTAAAAACGCATATCACAATTAATTTTTTATTATTTAATTAATATTTTTATAATTTTTTCTTACATTGCATTGTCAATATTCACTGAGTTGTGTTTAAAGTTTCAGGTCTCTAACTCATCGGGAAGTTGGTTTAAAATCGATTACAAAATTTGTACCGACCAGACAAACAGCGACAAGAAAGAGTACATTAATAAATACACTGTTTATTGTTACCAAATAGGCAAACTGGCAAGAAAGCCAATTATTGAAAACGTATTCAAAAGGCTGCCCTGTTATTAAATGTTATAAATAATCATAAAATTAACATATATTATCACACTTTTAGAACCCTTTAACAGATTCAAAACTCAGCCAATCGTTTCACAGTACTGTAATTTTAACGAGAGTTTACGCGATAAAAGTAAAATTTATTTTATACTTGTTTAAATTGTTTCATCACACAATGAAAGTAAAGTTTTATTTATATATAATGTTATTATTACCAACATGAAACGTTTAATAAATTTCAGGCACATGTATTACATAAAAAAGGCGTATTACAAATGACCGACGACAAATGAGATTCACAAAAAGTGTATAAAGGAATTTTCTGGTAACACAAATAATTAATCTGTAAATTATACAGCTGTTACTTCATCTGTACTTCCTAAAGAAACATGCCATATTATCTGATTACTTGAAGGTGCCTTATGCAGAAATTATGCTATTATTATTACTAAAGAGGTGATGTTTCATTAATAAAGAATTTATACAATTTTCTTATTTAAAATGTATGGCTTTGAACACAATTTTCACTATAAGAAATTAAATAAATATTTATTTTCTAGAATCGACGTAAGCCTACTTGATTAGTGTTAATATAACTTGAGTGAATGCACAAAAATTACTTCCAAAATAATTTAAAGCATTATTCATACTTCCGTAGCAATATACGCGTATGATTATAATTATACTATATATTTTATGTTTATTACAATTAGTTGAATTTATCTTCAGGTTTTTCCTTGTTACATAAAGAATATAAATTTATGTGATTTTCTGTTTAGTAATGATAATACAGTCATTCATAAAGAGTGCTTAAACATAAATATTGGCAATGAAAAACTCACACATTTAAACAAATATCGCCGAATATATTTAATTACCGAAATAAATAAATAAACAGCAGAGTGTTTACACACTCAACATATATTTGATCCCTGGCATTTTATCTAAATCGCACACAGGTTGTCAATAGCAGCGAGATTGACAATTAAAAATGGACGAGACTTGTGAGTTTTAACGTAACTTTTTATAAGCTGTTACATGCATGAGTTTGAAAGAGAGCTAGTTTCTTGAACATCTGTGAAAATTAGTGGCCCACAACCTGGTTAGGAACCATAGTAATATTGTCAGAGTCGCCGTAAGTTTAATCTGTGGTTACCAAAATCTACTCTCATCGCTATGACTAAATCCGTTACCAATGACTTGGGGACTCAGCTGAGTAATATAAAGTAAAATACCTTTCTTAAAAGTTAATTGTTCCGGTTGAAACCAGTATGGGTCAGGGACGTACCCAGGATACTTTTTTTCATGTTGGATTACAGGGATGAATTATGGGGTTTAATATCGGCTTAACCAATTGTGCAAAATATATTATTCATGAACTAACAACATAACGCATTATATCACACCAAGTGCACAAAAGCACCTTTTAAATTTTTGCAAATTATTTCAAAATAATTTTTATTTCAAACAAATTTTTACACTAATCATCACAGATTTTCAGGTAGGGGCTGTTACCTACGCAGCTTTGCCTACCACTCTGATTATGCCTCTGATTGCATTAAACATCGAGTGAACAGCAAACACCGTTCATCTCACAATAACAGCAGTATATCACTGTGCAGGTGTGGTATCTTTAGTGATCATATGTTAAACTCTCTGATGATAATATTGCATGGCAGCACAGTCCTCAATGCCGTTCACGAAAAACGTAAAAATTACTGAGACAAAAAATGTACTTGTAATAAAATAATTGATCTGCCATGTTATTTTACCGATTCGTGCAACTATAATGTCGATCATAGTCAGTGCCAGGCTTGGTTAAACGCATTCCAAACATAAGCTCGATAGGTTAACATTTGAACGCATGTGAACTTCGTCTGACCTTTCAAATTTAAACTTATAATAATATATCGGATCTGAAACATTAAACTGAATTCGTAGTAAGTTATTATCTCTCTAGAATTTAAATTAAATGAACATAAACTCAAACCTATAGCTAAAACGTGTCAATTTGTGAGTGAGAGCTACGCCTACTAATACATTGCTGTCTTCACTCGTTTAAAATCAACTCAAGTGAAATTAATCTTCGTCGTTGGCTACCAAATCTGCAACCACGCATGCCTAAACAACGGACGAATTCCCAGAATTAACTTTTACGTAACCGGGTTCGCTAAATTTTATTAGTTTAGTAAGTCGGTGAAAAATTCCAATACGCACAATAGCGCCTGGCGTGCGGTGGCTAACCAAAACAAGTAAGACTACGTCATAAATGTGTTAGCCAATAAGAACGCGTTTTCAATGTTTGTGGCGGCGTTTGCAAATATGGCATTTTTAAAGCTGAATAATTCGAAAATTACAATGTTCACGGAGCTATTGCTTTGCCTGGCTGCACTTAGTGTCGAAATAATACGGAAAAGTGAGGTAAACATTAAATTTTTTTTTCAGGAACTTTTCCTATTGTTGAACTTGAGCTGTCGAGGAATTCTTGTGACGTATGAAATGTACACATGTTAACATACAGCCATTTGTCAGGAGTAACACGACACGCTTACAAATCTTGTGGCATGGCTAAGTTGTTTGAGTTCACAGTGGTCGTAAGATCGAAGTCTTGGACAGACGTATATTGACATCGAAATAACACCACAACTAAATGACAAAATGTTTGATCACATTTACTTATACAGTTTTTATTGATAAAAAATACTATATTCACTAGACTGACTTTATTTTTGACTTAGCTATCGGATTTTCATGACAGTTGGTAGAACTATGTATAGTGGTGTTATTTAATTATGGCAGCAGTAAAGCGAAAATTGGTCCATCTTATAATTTTATCATAGCGATTAGTGGAAATGTTTGCAATTTATCATATTTGTGACATTATGCTTTCATTTATTCGCCTACTGCGTCAGTGGGACGTATGCTTCTATAACTCTAATAAAGTGAAAATCACTTTCGGTATTAGCAAAATTACACTATAGTCATGTCTGTAATACTTACAACGTGAACACAATGGAAGGCACTGACATTTATTAGCACACTATCAAATTATATAAATTTAGTGTTTCGCTTCATTGTCTACTATACCAAGTATATGATCGACGTAGTGAAACTGTGCAGTAATATAGGTACATACAGTGTATAAACTACTGTTGGAATAAAACTTGGAAATTTTGCTTAACAGCAATAATTTTTAAACAGGCTTAATATTTTATACGCACACACGTCGATAGTAAATTTTTAAATACAGGTTTAACGTACATATTTAATATACACTCGTAGATATTACTTTTATCATTTACAATGTAGTAACATTTTTAGTATTTATTCATTTTTGATAATAAAACATTTAAAAAAAGTATATTTTAAATTTTTAACCGTACCACATAACGGAAGCTGCTAAATTGTTCACTATAAAACGTCCGAGCAACAGTTAGCTGCTTAATATAGTTGTACACCTTTGGTATACATACACAAATTACTGAAGATAGTCATATGTTCTAACGACCATACTCTGGTATATGCTTAATTCATAGCTATTTATGTCAACGAAACAGGCAGCACAAGCATAGTTTTACTGTCCTGAGAAACAATTTGGGAAGGGAACTCTTGTTTGGTCTGGATGAAGTTGACAAGTCGTTTACGAAGAAAAAGAAAACACTTGCGAATTTAAGAGGAGTAACCTAGCTTTCCGAACATAGAGACTGACAAATAAATAATAATTTACATTTACATAAAATGTAATTAGCATTTATTATACCTAGGACAAAATCACACGCGAACATTTTAAACAAGGACATTGGTTAGTACCGCAAGAATTATAATTGTGTAGAAGACTTGGCCATACTTGATAGTTCGTATGATTATGTACCGAACAGTATTCCTTTTGAACCAGACGCTGTTACAAGCGACAATAGATTGAAAATAAGTATTTAACGAGGAATTAAACACTTACTCAGCGTGCATTGATTTTAAAGATAATGTCAATGATACTGCTTGCGTTATCAGCAAAACATAGAAGCAGAAAATAATTTACAGATTAGAAGATTTAAAAAATCCCTGCGTCGCAGTCTTACTGTTCAAAGACTAACAAACTGTTAAAAATTTTTGTTCCAAAAAATGTAGAGAAACAGTTCTAACGTGTTCGTAAGATATTAATGACGATGCTCTTACTATGATTACATTTGTTTTTATTATGATTACGCATTTTTACAAACACGTTGCGCTGGGTCAAGATGTGCAAAAACGCAAAGAACTGACTCGCACGGGCACGGAGCTGCCCTCTATCTTTTGTGTTAAAATTAGCCTACTGACACGCTAGCTATTTAAGAAGAGTCTTCGACTGGTGCAAGGACGGCGTTACAGCGTGTCACGTGTATTCTTTTTTACGCGAAACCGCTTTAAATTATTCATATTATGTTTATCTACGAAAAGAACACACACTTGAAATTATGCTTCTATGTTTTTAAATATTCAGCACGCTTGTTAGAAACATGATTTTCGGGCCTCTAAAAATTGTTAAAAAGTAAAAAAAAAAAAGTCTTTTTAGACTGCTATAACTCCGAAAATATTGCCTAAATTCGTAAAGTGCAAAGCAAGAGGGAAATTGGTCTTTACTCCATACTATTCAAAAATAAAATGTTGTGGTCACCGCTTAAAGTCCCGTAGGAAAAAGTCTACAAGGAAAACCTTGCACGTCAGTTTGGCGAGCTGCGAATAGAGGCGATATGCTTCTCGTCAAGCGTGGGACACTGGCTCTTATCGCTACACTGTTCCCACGCATCAAATGTGGAAATCCGACACCGGCGAAGACTTCTCTTAATTAAGGGATCTTGTACCTAGAGTTGATCTTCACGTTAGAGTAACAGAAAATAATGAACCCATTCAAGCGACACTCTAGTAGACATACCAATAACCTCATCTTTTCTACGTGAAAGATGACTAACTATGGCATGAAACATTGTATCACACTGATTATCAAACCACCGGCTATCTCGTTTCCTCAGAAGTTTCCCTTGTAAGACGTAACTGTAACTCGGAAGAAAATTAAAACTACCCACCAACAGCATATTTCATGTACACTGAAAATATTTTTGAGTCGACGACAATAAACATGCAATTGATCTTACAAACTATTTTGTTGCCTAAACAAATTTATAACGTAACAAAACTATGCACCTAGCAAAAATAACAATTTAACTTTATGTTACATGTTATCATCATATGATAAAAAATAACTGATTAAATAAATAGTCGGTTAACCATTTCAAACAACTCTTTCACCACATACGAACATCATATTTTGTTCGATTAGCAAACGACGATAGACATGTACTGTTTCAGAGACGCGCTTGATTCGTTTCACTTCCCTTATTTATCTTGTCTTATATGTCTTGAGTCGTAAGGCATTGTGATACCTAAAATGTGCTACATGCGATATTGCTATTAGCATTGACCCCTCCTGGGCCTATGCAGATCGGCCGTCGCGTTACTAGTGAGTTCTATGTCTGTAAATGACGGCAGATAGTCTATTCGCCGCAGGCATCAGTAGGTCGTAGGGTGTACTGTATCTGCAGCAGACGTTAGAATAAAGAAGAGTCTCTGCGTCTCTTGTATGAGGCAAACGTTAAGACAAGTCCACTTTGTCTGCAGCAGATGTTAGAAGGGCGGAGAGTCTCTTGTATCTGCGGCAGACGTTAGGATGAGGACCAGGCGGCATGGGAGCAGCGACGGTCCGGGGCCGGCACCACGCGGCTACCAGACGCTGACGACGTCCTCGTGGGGGGTAGCCCCAGCGCCACCGCCAGTCAGGTGCTCCTGCGCAGAGCTGCGGTGTTGCTGCTCTCGTCCTCCTCCTCTTCGAGGATGGTGAAGGGCGCCGGGGGCTGGGGGTGCGACAACACCTCCACGACTCTGTGCGAGGTTCCGGGGACGGCGCCGTCCGCCTGGGGCGCCGAGGGGCGGCCCACCTCCAGCACGGTGGAGCTGGTGGACGGCTGGACGGAGAGGGTGGACGCCGCCACAGTCCTCGCATTGCGCCTCTGTAGCTGCTTCTGTTCCACCAGGTAGCTGTACACCAGCGCCATCATGTACAGCTCCACCGCTGCGGACCAACATACCAGCATTAGTGCATCGCCATTAACGTTCATCTGAAGGAACAGTCAACACTGACTCTCTTTGAATTGCCATGTACAGGAATGATGCATATTATAATAGTAGACTATTTGCTACAATCCCAATGTAATTTATTCATTTATTAACGCCTATTTGACTTTGTCAATGCTAATTCTGGTGCGCAAATACTGTACGTCTGTGATTCGTCTGTAAACAGGTAAACCGTGCCACACAACAGTTGTCCAATCATACAACGAGGAGGACGCTACTGATTTGGAAATACGCCGGCAGAAGAGATTCTTTGCGGTTTTTCATCTCTAACCATGGGTGACGATGTACTTAGTGGATTTTTGGGGGTTGTTAAAATTGAAGTGGAAAGATTACATCGTTACCAAGAAAAAGTTATCTTCCAGTCACGCACCTCGAGTAAAATGAAACAGCAACTTTTCTGTTACAGTTTGTTGAAGACGAGTAACACTTTAAACCTAATCACTGTTCAGTTTATTCTTTTACCCGTAGTAATATTTCTCCACCATTCGTATATACTAACATTATCATAGGTCTAAATACTAATAGCCATACGCATTATAGAATGAATGAGTTTATAAATGCATGAAAACATTTTTTAATATTCATGAATAGAGCTACTTTTATGAGAATATAATGCTTCAGAATATCTTAATGTGAGGTGAATTTTTTAAAATGTTGATTAAAAAAGTGCAGTTTAAACGCAAAATATAAATGGGGTATGCTGAAAACATATTCACATCAAATATGTTCCAAACTATAGAATCAAATCTCTGAATGATGATAGTATTTGTTTTAGCTTTTAGGTCAAACACACGTATTATTATGTAGTCAAAATCATCGTTCGGTTTTGTGAAAGAATGCTTATTGCGCTGTATAATCGTAAATTACTGACTTAGCAGTTCAAAATATTACCGTTCCTGTATTATAGGGCTTAGACAGCAAGGGTTACCACGCGTTAGTATGTAGCAATAACAGGGATAAACTAAAAGACTGTGTAATAGTTCGTTTATACGTAAGACAACTTCCTTGAGTTAGGCTGTGCGACTCAAAATACCTCGTCTAGGCATTCCAAAATGGCAGTATTTCAAGAATATTTTACAATATTACCGCCAGCAAGAAGAGTCCACCTCGTAGTAACAATAATATTACCACATTAGTTGCTGTTTTTTAAAATATACTACGTTAGCTAGTACCTTTATTCGACTTCCCATATTTGTAATTCAGTTTAAAACGCGCAGTAATTTGCTTGAGGTAAGGTGTGGTAAGTGGGCCTTACGACAGCGCCATTAGAGAAGGTGACACTACTTGGTACAATATCAGGAGCTGGGAGAGGAGTAGTCGGCCATTGATGACCTTTGTTTACGAACCATCCCAGCATTCGCCTGAAGCGATTCCGGGAAACCATGGAAAACCGAAATCTGGACGGCCGGAGTCGGGGATCGAATCAGTGTCCTCCCGAATGTGAGTCCAACGTGTTACCATTGCTAGATTCAGTTTCTTGGACGTACTCCATTGCAAAATTGAACGACTGTCAAAGAAAAACTAAACAAATAAAAGAAACCATAAAATAAGCAGAGTATGCTTAGTCAGCAAGATACATACACAACATGAAATTCCAAGATGGAATCGGGTCAAATAAAAACAAACAGATAATAACAAAATAAAATAAAAAACCAAATATCATGCGACACAACGATGAGACGAAACAACAAACACAGTAGATATCAGACACGAACAGAAAAATAACGCGTTTTCTTAAGTAAGAGATACACGTGACAATATCCCCATGGTCATTACGATTATATGGACCAAAAAGCGTATTAGTTTTAATGTTATACGTAATTGAAAAAAAAAATCACCAAACGTAACGTGTAACACAGGAGATAATATATGTATTTTTTTTTATCATCGTTACGATTTCGACAGTTCGATAGCTGATAATATTTGTTTTATATATTGCACTATAATATCGGGCTGTAGATAACACCGTTAATAAAGAAAATATTTTAACATTTGGCATACTGACATAATTTATAATTAAAGATCCCGGATATTTCTTGGGTTCAACAACCGGCTGGACTCCACAGTCCTGTGTAAACTCTGTAATCAGATACTTGTTTATGGACGGTTGCTACAGAGAGTAGCCAGTTATGCATTAGATAAGGTAGCGCCACAGTGAGTAAGTGTTTTGATGAACGTCTTCCATTGGTTCACATCTCTCAAGTAAGAGTTTTATTAAGGTGTATGTAAAGATAAGATGTCGAGCGAACGACTGTAATATTCAATGGTCGATAAAATCTAAACTACTGATCATAATTAGATGGGATTTTTTTTTGTAGAGTGAATATTCTATTAGCGGAAGTTTGTTCATATAGCACTGGGCTTTGCTTCCGAATAAAAATTTGAAACCAGTATTTAGAAATAAAGAGATTGGAACCACAAAATCCACAAAAAATGGAAAATTGTATTGTTTATAACTTTTAGTTCGATAATATCTAGAACTCCATAGTAACAGAATTTCAAAAATATTCGCCATTTGCTTTTAAAACAATCTTACTCTCCGAAAACCTCTGCGTGAGTGGTTTACGGATGTTAAATTTAAATTAATTTCAAAAGGCAAATATTTTTGAATTTAGGTTATTATAGACTCCTATATATTATCGTAATAAAATTATAAAAAATTACTGTTTTTCATTTTTATGGATATTGTGGTTTCAATCCTAAATACCGTTTTTAAATTTCACTCGAAAGCAAAGCGTACTACTGCCCAGTGAAATGTAAATAAACGTCCGTTAATATAATATCTACTCGGCGAAAAAAAAATCCCATCGAATTATGATCAGCAGTTTAGATTTTATCGATGATTGAATATTCCAGTCGTTCCCTCGACATATTACCTTTCCATACCGCTTAACTGTTACTCAATCGCGCAAGCAATGCAAGTGTACGGGAATTTGAAGAAGTCTAACGTCTTCTGAAATGAATTCACGAAATTTCCCGGTGTATACGTATAAACCACATCAATATGTAAACACTCACGTGTCTACATGTGGCCTAGTAACTGGTGCTAAGGAATGGACCCGCTTAGACTCCACATATAACACTGTATCTATCCCATTCTGTCAAGGCCAAACATGAAGTTTGGCATACGCCTTCCTATGACCTAAAATTAGAGTCCTGAAAATTTTGCGTTTCTTTCTGACAGAAAACAGGACTGAAAGCTATTGTTCTCTCGCTCGACGTCTATCCATTAGTAAATAATTTTGTGGCTTGCAGCTGCAGAATGATGTCAGTAAACAAATGAAATTTATACGGTAGGGTGTCTTGATTATGAGCGTAGAAGTAATTTGTGCGTACGCTATCTGAGATGTTAGTAACTTCTTAGTTCCAGACTATAAAACATTTTGGTGACCAAAATAAAAATAAAAACCTTGGGGATTTCATTAACAAATTAACGCCCCCTTTACAAATTAGGAGAGTTGAATCATTCGTTATAGCAAAAATTTTATATTTTACGAAAATAACTCATCAAACTACACGGACTATTTACAGTTGAATTTGTGTGACAGGTGCATTTAAAATGTAACTCCACATGGGATATGGATGCAGGAACGTCTGGCAAAGAACAAAGACAAGTACGTTGGTTTCAAATTTCTATTGGTATTATACTCTTACGCCCTAATATTGAGTAAAGAATTATTTTAACGTGTATGTATCATGTGTTCATGCTGTTTAACTGTTGTCTATAAGAATTTACAGGTATACAAATATCTGAAAGTTTTTGAAAATTCCATGTTTATCTGTGTTCTTTCCCAACTTTCCCGCATCCATAATGTAGTGTAACCTTTCAAAAGTGAAATTTTTAATTGGACGTAGTCCATTTCCCATAAAAGTGATTATTGGAAGACAGGACATTGTGACCATGATTACTAAATCAACCTTAATACGTGGTTTTATGTGCTAGGACACTTCATATGATCCGAGTTTCGATATTTGGGTCCTGGCCTGGGCATTAAAGTGCACGAAAATAAGTTTTTACAGTTATTTAAATTAAAAAATAATTAGTAACACACGGACATTTTTGTTTCAATTGCGAAAATTAATACCAAAAATGAAGTATGATAACTAGTGAAATATTATCACCACGACTACGGTGGTGTTAATATTTGTGAGAGTACAGTTTTATTATTGTTTTATTTTTATTTATATAAAGAAAACGGAAACGTAGTTTTTGTAAAATGATATTCAATAATATAATTTTACAGCTTCGACAATGTAAAAAACCTCACAAAAATACATGACATGTACTGATATGGGGAAATGAGTCAATCCACAATTAAATAATATGCAAAGAATTTAACAATCGTAAAAAATGTGCCTAAGTAAAAAAATGTATATTTAGAATTTGTTGCTATTCTTAAATTTTAATAAGCTAAGCATAAATCAGAAAGCATAAAGACATTAATTTTTTTGCTAACGTTGTTACATTTTTAAAGAACAGTTTAATTTATTTTTACTTCACGAAAATGATACAATTTTTAGTTCGACGCGTGAGTTTGCAATGAATGTGCTATCAAAATATTTTTGCTGAGAATAAAGTAATTACGTGTGTCTACAATTAAAACACTATGTAGTATACTCGTTCGATAGTGAATTATTTCAAAGCCAAAGTTCTTACGTACACACTCAGTAACCAGAGACTTTATGTGGTTGCTGTTAGTAGTAATGACTTTTAAAAGACCGTTACATTGTCTAGTAACGAACAGAAATGTATCATAGTTTCTTTAAAAAAAAAAAAGAAGAAGGACTGTTTAGTGGTCTAGAAGTCTCATCAAGGGGAAAAAACCTAACAAATAGACAAATGTTATTTTAGTCTAGGTTCTGCAGACCGAGTGATGTGTGGAAAGTGATCATGTGACAAAGCAACATGCATGACGCTGGCACTCGTGACAGCCGACGCCGACGGTTAGAACTCGATAAGCACGAAAAAGGTTAACGTACGTTTCGCGTTGCGCGTGATGAAAGCGATGGGCATCTGTGAAACAAAAGCGCACAGGGTCGATTTCGCTTACGTAAGACACACGATTGCTCGGTACAAATCGCCAGACGACGTCATCGCTTTCCCGAAATATTCTGATCAAAGTCATCAAAATAGTTCCCAAGCAGACGGGTGCCATAAAATATGCAGTGGAGAGCTGCCTACATAAATACACAATACATTTGGGTTAAAACTGAACCATCGTAGATTACCTGGCACAGTATTTGAGGTTATATGAAAGACCTTCTTTCACGGGAAATCCTGAACTAAGTATTCGCATACTTTTTATTTAATAGGAAGGTAGTGTATGAATTAGTATTATGTTTGCGGCGAATGTACGGAATGTATATCCATGTATATAAGTTTTAAAAATTTGGTTAATCTGTCAAGGATAACACAGAAAATATGAATCCCACAAAAATGGCGAATTCGTATACATTTTGTATAAATTTTTCCTAAAGAGAAACGGAAAACTTAAGGTTGAGTCATGTAATATGTGGGGTACAATTTGCTGTAATGATAAAATTGTCTTTCGGCTATGAATTGTATATAATCACACCTCAAAGATGAAAGCGCGTGGACAATAAGGTTGATTATTACTCGCTCACCATTTACCTCATCGCCTCTAACCGCTATAATACTACGGCGGGTGTAAAGTACATGTGAGGGCGCAGTTTTCCGAAGTACTACGGGAAGATCCTACATTACGCGAATAGTTGGGAAGTACATCAAGAGCAGAATGTATACTACTTACGTAACTAATGGCGATTATTATATTGTCTCGGTAGTTTAATAGCAGGAGAAGCACATAATTCAAACGCATAGCTATAAAATTAAAATATTATACTCGTTAAAAATAGCGCTTAGAAACAAACACATTAAAGATGCAAACCTATTTGGTCAAACCTTCAAGAATATTTACTTAGTATGTGAAATTCGGAATTCTAGATGTTTTATGACGTATGTCATTGGTAACAATTGACGAATAGGACTAATACATAACTGTAATAAGATGAAAACTCTTTAACGAAATGGAAAAATTATAGTTGCGAAGACATTTTTTATTTTAACATTTAAGAAAAATTGTTTTTCATATATTTTTGGGGGTATTACTAATCGCTTACTTTTTGAAAAATCACTAAATTTTTTATAAATTTTCTTATTTCGATATTACGCTAGTCTCAAAGGTTCGAATATCTGACTAACAAAACTCCCAATAATTTTTTAAATTTAAAAGTATTTAAGATAACATTCTTAGTTCTATTTTCTTGTAGTAGTAAGCTGTGTCACTTAAAATGGCCTTTAATATGGTCTTTGAAAGAACTATGCAATGGGAATGCATGACTGGATTTAGTTGCTTGGACATACTCCATTGCGAAATAAATGACTGTCAAAGAAAACTAAAAAGAATAGAAAAACCGTAAATAAGAAGATTATGCTTTAGTCAAAGAGATACATTCATAACATATAATTCCAAAAAATGGAATCGGGGTCAAAAAAGGAAAAAAGATAATAAAACAGCACATGAAACCTAACAAAACACTTAGCCTACAGAAACCGAAAAAAAAAAAAAAAAAAGCAGGAACTCTAGTTATTCCGTATGTTCGAGGAGAGGAAAAAATATGACGTCGGAGGAACAAATACGGACTTCAAACAGCATTACGATACAAATCTACTATTAAAAGTATGGTTATCAGGTGAAACCAGGCACAGAAAAACTACAAACCCACAACTGCGTATATAAGATACCATGTGAATGTGGTCATATGTGCATTGGTGAAACTAGCAGACCTCTATCAACTCGAATCAAAGAACATAAAAACAATTGCAAGAAAGGCGAAACCCTAAAACTTATACTGGCCGAACATGCATGGAAAAATATTCACAAAATTATTTGGGAAGACTCTAAACCACTTACACGGGAAACCGACAAAATTAAAAGAAAACCAAAGAATCAGCCTTTATTATTAGCAATATCAATATTTTCAGTAAACAGAGTATTGAATTAAAAAATATATGAATCCCACTGATTAAGAGAGAGACAACTTTAAAGCAAAAAACAAAAACAAACACTCAACCAACCACAACCAATCAGAGTCAAACTATGCTGCGCGACCAATCAGGAGACAGCTCGTCTACCATTGGCTGAGCAGGGTAAGTGGGGTACCCTATATAAACCCATAGTTTTACGGGAAACTAGACTGTCGGGGTGGATTTGATTTTACAAACACCCAGCGAGTTATGGAAGCTTCGGCTTTCGGTCTCGCGACAGCACGGCCTCGGATGGCACATGAGGAAACGGCGACGGGAACAGATTCCAGTTCCCAAAACGTCGTTATACTGCCTGTCTAGAAAACTACTGTGTTTTGTTTCGTCTCATAGTTGTGTCGTTTTTTTTTTTTTGCGTCTTTGTTTCGTTTCATCATTGTGTCGCTTGTTAACTTGGTATTTGATTTATTTTTCTTTGTTTTATGTTTTTCCTTTTTTGAAATTTTATGCTGTGTATATATCCTTCTAACTGAAGCATACTCTGCTTATTTATGTTCATTTCCATTACATTTAGTTTTCTTTGACAGTCATTTATTACTCAATGGAGTATGTCCAAGCAACTAAATCCAGTCAATGGCCTTTAGATGTGAATTGTTATAATACTTTAATTTAACTTATTTTATAATTTTTAAACCAGTTTTCGTCCGGGCGGCACGAGATTGATTGATTGCCACTAGGAAAAAAACCCTTGCAAAATAAAAGGTAACATATTATCAAAATATGTGCTCATCGGAAAATACATCGGCACCTCGGCAGGCGATACCACTCCTGGATGGTGTGTTGTGTCGGTGTGTGTTTGTTGGTGTGTAGATGAGTGGATGTGTGCTAGCTGGATCTAAATATTATTTCCAGGCTCACGTAAGCAACAAATTTTAACTTTACACCAGCAGCAGTCATTTCTTGAAAATTTACTGGAATGTATGACAATATCCTTGGCAACTTTAATTAAAATAGTAATCATCATTAAGTTAAGGAGGTTTTAGTTATAGTAAGGGTTATTATTGTTTATTGTAACACTTGTATTAGCTAACATATGCAAGAATTTACCTAGGGCACAGCAAGTCAGCATGTAGACAACAAATCCCTCGGAGATATTGAGAAACATCCCAACTATCTTTGGTACAAATAGTACCGCAGTTACAGAAAACCACACCAGTACCGGCCTTTCCTTATCCTACGAACAGAGAAATCACACATTAACATTAATATTCGGTGTACTACGGAAAATTCAAAGCGTAATGCTACAAATACTGTACTTGGTTTTCAGATAAATCATGGAAATTTAGTAGACACGTGTTTGGAGATAGTTTTTGTATCTTATTTTTATCACTCGTAACTTACTCTTCAGCGTGTCCCCAAAAAATGTGCTCACTTGCCTTGAATGTGCTTAGAATTCACTAACGTTGTTCTTTGTTTAAATATGCATGAGTTGCAAATGTGAAGGTATTTTTTTAAAGTCATTAACTCTGTTTAAAAATGCCACTGGAAGTCTGAAAAAACATTTATTAATTATCCCGCGAACAACTGATGCAGACACTTAAGTCTCTGCATAATACATTTTAGTGGTGTGAGTGAATATATTTGGTTAGCGCCTAATATCAATTTCTTAAAAGCTAGCGAAGATAACTCTAGGTGATTACGGCGGAATGCTAGGGGGGGATAGGAGAGTGCAAATTAAATTGCAATGTCCGCCCCGTTTCCCACATGTAAAAATTGAGGATGGCTCCACTAGGAATGAAATCCGTATCGCAATGGTGAGAGGCGGGTGCATTATGTCCATCCTGTTATAAAAAGTGCAGAAAGTTACTCAGGTATTATTTTTCATTTATACATATCTTTAGAATCTTAATCACACTTTAAATCTGGTTTTACTTAGAGTTTGTATTAATAGAGTTCGAGTATTCATATTTCAGTTTCAAATGATAAATAGAGCCAAACTGTTCTTCAATAACGAAAATTACAAACGAAAAAAAAATTGTTATATTCTTAAAGTCATTTTCGGTCAAAAGAAAGCACAACTTCATAGTGATATCACATAGTTCATGAGTTATCGCTTTCCTCGTTCATAATTTTTCTCCTTCCACAGCAAAAGGCCGCACCGATCTTAAACAAACAATTTCTTTAACTTCGTTTTACAAATTATATTCATATCATTTTAATAACACCTCACATAATTTTAATGTGCGTTTTTGAGATTTTTGAAAAATGGACTTTATTGTTGGTCTTGTAAACAACACCGATCATCTGTATGAAAATTTACTTAAAAATTTCAATAAAATGTTGGCTCTAAAAACAAATATTTCATTCGGGATCAGCTTAAACATACTGATGGGCATCGACGGAAAACCATGGAGTTTGCAAGCCCACCTAACAAACTATAAGAAAGCCTTATAATCGTTATTCAGCGTTGTCGGCCTTACTTCTGACGTTTATAATAGCCCAGACTATCAATGATGCACTCTTTCGACCGACATTCTACGAAGAAGCGATATGAAAGAGAGCGAACAAAATATATACTCATTGTGCCAAAGCTCCGATACGTACCACTCGACCACGACAACTAGACCTCCCATGAGGGGAAGAAGCGTGGCGCTAGTAGTCGGTAGACTCGTCACAGGGAGGGGAAATGTACTGCCCCCGACATGAGTTCATGGCAAACAGACAGTGGAGACGTAGCGCGGAGAAAACCGAATCAGCTACCTGTGCCACAGTATTATGGCCGGTGCTGTGGTGCTCCACACCAGTCGTCAAGGGCAACACGCCGTTAGTTCGCATTTTCCCCGCGGAACTAGTTGTCGTGGTCGAGTAATAAGTAGAGCCACGATTTTATGGCGAAAAGATTTTTGCAACATTTGGTTTCGATGCGTCATGTGCACACCTGCAGCTCTGCTACATCGTCTGTGATTGGATGATTTTACTCTCACTTTCCTTGGCAAATTATAGACGTACAGACTCACAATAATCTTATTCTTATTGGTGCAGTTAAATGAGAAACGTGTCTGAACAAAGACACGCTGCTAATAACCTTGAAACAGAACTGCCGATGTGCACGTGAGTCACTGAAACAAAGTGGGGCAAAAATCTTTTCGCGACAAAATCGTGGCCCTAGTAATAAGTGAATAGGCCTGCAAAACCTGCAAAATTCGCCTGATTATTTTATGACATGCTAGATTCCACTGACCTATACATACCGTACACATCCTGTGATTACATTGGCCACGAGCTTTTATGTGATGTCATTTTCGTGTGGGACCGCTTTACTGGTGGTCTACCGCGGACTCATAAATTAATAGTCAGAAGCGGACGATGTCGCTGACCGGTAGGATTTCTCGGGGATCTCCTGTTTCCCTGCCACTCTCATTCCGGCGTTTCTCCATCGTAGGACCTTAGGTCATGTCATTGTTCGGGGTACGCAGATTGTCTACGGGCTCCTAGTAATTAAATCTGCATTCGGGGAGCGATGTTCTGGTCTTCGGGTATCCTCCTCATACGATGTATATATAATTTTTTTTGCTGGCCAGAAGCAGTCAAAGTGGAAGGCAACGTCATTGTCGGCCAATAGGAGACATATAACAACCCTACAGTCGTTTGGAATCTAGCCTTCTCGCAGAAAATAAAACGAGCTTAGCACGTCTCTATGAATAGGAATTTAGAAATAAATTTAAAAAAAATCTTGGTTAAATTGAGCTTAGGAACCTGGAAACAAGTATTTTCAACAACACTGTCTGAAAAAAAAAACCGATAAAAGAGTATAGTTGTAGTTACCATACTTCTGTTAAAATAGGGACAATAAAACAGTTTGGTTGTTGGTACTACTCTGGACAATTCTTTCAACAATATGTTTTGTAGAAGAAACAAAGATCGCTGTTGCTTTTACAAACCAGATAGTAACTTCTACAAAACAGATTGTTGTAGGGACTGTGCAGAGTAGTACCGACAGCCAAACTGTTTTGCTGTCCCTATTTTAACATAAGTACGGTACCTACAACTATGCTATTTTTCAGTGAAAGACCAAAGAATCTCCGTTACTATAAGTAATTATTTTATTATTTGAAAACTTACAATCAAACGTCAACAGTTAAAATATTTCTGTACCCGCATGAAGTTTTTAGTATTTTCAGTGCAAACTACAAAGTTTTATGTATTAGATTATTTTATTTCTGGACCAGGAGACTGTCATGTTTCTCGTTTAAAGGAACCGGCTACGACTTTATCCCGAAAATATCTCATCCATGGAGACAATACCAGATGCTACAATCACAAAAGCGCGACAAACACTTCGCGAAGGGCGCGATGCGATACTAACATTTCTTGCTACTGCGAACATTAATTTGTCTGCCGCGCAACACGTACTTAAAAAAAATAAATGTAAATAGTTCCTTAACGTTACGTTCTAACATCTTGTACGACAGTCACATATGTTTAAAGTATTCCAGTTTCTTTCCGTTATTTGTAATTTGTGTTTAATACCCACTAGCAATGCCAAATGTGAAAATAAAGTCACAATTTATTATAAGTATGCTTAAAAGGGTATGATTTATTCATAATAATAAACACAATTTTCTTGTAAAACAAGTAAACGCAACTTAGTACCAACTCATCAGTTACACCAACTTTTGAGCACAAAATTATATTCCGTTCTTCAGCTTTGTTGCGTTCGTGATGCGAATAAAACATAAATACATTCTATTTAGAATTCGCGTCGCGTCATCGACGTTTGTCACGCTGGTGTCACAGAAGCATCAACACCGATTGGCTGACAATTTGTCTATTCGCGTCGCGTCTGTCGCGCTGTTGTGTTCCCGACATGAGACGATAAACTTCGTGCGAATGAGCTTGAGAGTTGCGTCATCGATTTTGTCAGGGGCTTTGCGATCATGAGGAACAATGATAATGGCGTGGTAAAACGGTTTTAAATGCACGTGGGAATTATAAACAATATCTGAAAGGTTTAAAAACGCACAACTTTCCTTGTCAAAGGTATGAAAGCTAATATAAATGAATATTACTTGAAATTAGAAATATACCACCTCATCGAACGTGAAAACTTTTATGGTACCGGAATGTCGCATCGAAACATTGGAATCTCCTGGCCTACCATATGGGTAAGGATACAATGTATTTATTTCCTCTAGATGTCGTTTAGGATACTGTAAATCACTCTGCCAATATAATAGTCGTTTACATTTACATTTTGGTGTCAAGGTGTTAACTTGTGAAGGCATTCTTTTTGATTTAAATTAAATGTTAAACATTGAAACATCAGAAGTAACGGTTCAATAGCTCCCCACATGTGTGATATATGGGAAGCCACTTTAAAACGTGACTAATTTGTGGGCTAAAGCTCGATTTTCTACTGTATACTTAGAAGTATATAAGTTTTCCATACACAAATAATATTCTGTTATTGTCTGAAATCCGTTTATCTACTTTACGTGGAATATCATTGTTTTATTATTGTTGGGTTTTTTCGGGTACGGTAATTACTGCACTTTTCAAATAACATCAAGGCAGAAAATTATTTCCCTTGATATTTGTTGGGAGCTAAGAAAACCCGTGAAAATTCATTTTTATGGCAAACTCAATTCGGAATAGTTTTAAATTGTTCAATTACTTTTTTCTGCGGATTTAACTTTTCCTAAGAAACTGCCATATTTCCGAGACAGTAACAAAGGTAAAGATTAAAATCTTGTAAGCCATTTAAACCATATAAACTTCATGCAGGTTTCATAATGAATGGAATTTATTTACAACTGAATCATTTGGTTCAGAAAAACCAACCGAATCAAACACTAATTTGGATTTGGTTTTAGTTTTTTTTTTTTTTTGTAATTACTCACATTGCGATTTGTAATCATGCAGTACGTTAACTCCCAATTTTGCATACATCTCTAATGTACGTTATTAAGACGTTTGTACGCTAACGATAGATTTATTACACAATTTCACAACTCATGAGACCAACATTTCCCCGATATTCGAACCCACAACTCACTGCACGTTAAGGACTACGTCTGGCTACCCCAAAACCGGAACGGTAAAGATGATTTATGTACACATATGGGATACATCTTAGTCTTTACACACGTGGTAATAAACTAATATCTGGCTTTTCAATTGCCGGTTCATCTCTAGCACACTCATTGTATGACAGTAACAAACTTTTGCTGAATGTTCGTGCAATACGTTGAAGATTCTGGCATGAAATTCAAACGCTTAAAAATTGGTTGTTTATAAATATTTTGCCTTTGTGAATTGGACATTAGAAACACGGAAGCTAGAAACGATCATTCAGAAATTAAATAATTCTTAAATGCTACTCTAAGAAAAAGAAATTCACAGATCTTATACGACTGTGAAATGAAACACATGAATAAATTTCTGCATACAATTTGGCGGCCAGGCCAGCCACGTACTTTGAGCTGGCATCCGAAACAAACAATGCCACCGAATTCAAAAACAGTAAATAGAATAACAGTCTTTTCTAGTGCTAACGGAATCTCCAAATGATGTATTGGGTACGTGGACGTATGGATGCAGTGCTATTTTAATGCAAGCTGCTGTATTTAACTGAATGAGTAGAAGTTTAGTTAAAATAACAATTTGACAGAAAAAGCGTTTTCAAATAGATGATGTAGATAGTGGGCTTAACGTCTCTGCGAAAGCGATGTCATTAGAATGACAATACAAATGTCTCAGACAAGAGGGGGAGAGACTCGTCCAATGTCTGTAATAAGGTAGCCTAGTTGTCTAGCATTCGCCTGTAGTGATTTCGGAAAAGCTATGAGAAAACAGTTCAGGGAATCGAACCCGCTCGAATCGAGCACAGTGTGCATCATTTTACTTGTTTACTGCTGTTTGTAACCACTTAATGCATTAAATGAAATGTGGTTTCCGCATACTTAATAGTGACACTTAACGCTGTTTGAAACAACTTGTTTGCTAATATAACATTAAATAAAATGTCGATTCTGTACAAGTAACATTGAACGCTGTTTGAAACAACTTTATGCTAATGAAACAGTAAATAAAATATGGCGTATACTTAAATGTGATACTTAACGCTGCTTGAAACAACTTAATTATAATAAAGCGTTTAATAAAATATATTGCGTATACTTAATAGTGGTACTTAACGTAGCTTGAAACAACTTAATGCTAATGAAACATTACACAATAGGTAGATCATGTATACTTATTAGTGATACTTACTTTTCGTATACCATACAGAAGAAGGATGCTGCTTGGTAGCATGATTACTGTAACTACAGCAATGACCACGTAAGCCGCTATCTTCTCATTATCTAAACATTTGAAATTGGAAATTAAAATTAATAGAATATTGATAAAGTGAAAAAAATATTTGGTTTATTACTGGAACCGTGACATTGAAGTACCGGTAGTTAAAAAGTGCCATGTTACTAAAAATGAATACATATTTTTATTTCCAGTTCTAATATGAATTAAATAAGCAGTGGCTTTATTCTGCATGATGAAATGTAGTTTACTTCCTCTAACTTTTTGTCAAAAAATTACTAAAAACCTGTGATTAAAGCAACAATTTTTTATTTATTAAACACAATACAAAGAAATTATTCTAAGTAAGAATAAGAAAATATATAGCAAAACGAAAGAGCATTTAAAGGATTTTGCTGGTACTTTTTATATTTACATACTTGTAAAACATGCAAATATTTCCACGTGTCGACGTACTTTTGTGTGTAAGCGCGCGCGCGCGTGTGTGTAGAAACGGTAAACTACGAAATACATTCAGTTAGATAAATAATTAGAAAATTTTAGACTAAGCTATTCAATACAAATGTGTGCTATTAAATAAAAATGTGCGACGTAAATATACATACAACGTTTTTATTCAGAGTTACAAACGAAAAAACTTAAAAGTCAATCAGTCATTAATAATATTGAATATTTACACGAGTGAAAAAAGAGAATTTAAAATTATCGTCTACAAAACTAATAGGTAAGAAAAATGTAAAATTTCTGGCATGTTACTAAATGTAGGAAACAATCTTTTGCAGAAATGCAACATTTTTATACATAATTTACTTTTAACATGATCATATTCAAATAGTACTGATATTGACGTATATACCAATGTTAATGTAACCATTTATATTTTAAGAATTTTTTATAGCACTGTGCTGAAACGTATCATCGGAAAAATAAGCTATTAACTTAGAATTTCAATACAACTTATGCTAAAATTAATCAATCTTTATTTCACAAAATTTATAGTTTCAGATAAAAACATATAGCAATTAAGCCTCTCAAATCGATTCAGAGTTCAGAATCTTGCGAAAAGACAACGTGACCCAGTCATGCCTGTCAAATTATGTACGAATAAGCTACAACATAATTTATAAAATCTGGTTATTAGAAATGTCGATTTTTCTTCCAGAAATATTTGATGCAGCACTGAATACTTACTTAAAAACACTTGTTTCCCTGTGAAAAAATGAACGTAAGTACATAAGTTGAAGTAGTACCTATTTACAGAGAAATTGTTCTTAGCCAACATTAACTAAAATACTACAGTATGTAATTGTTAAGGGATTTATTAAACAGCCCCGAAAAAAAAATAAAAATATTTTATCCTTATGAAAACATGAAATTTACAGTTAAAATTAAGTAACGTCTATTTGTGCTATGTTCGCAACGAATAAAAAATTTGAAGTTGTATACGATAAATTATTTAAAGTATAGTATTTAAGGTATACATACACAATGCTTTATTTGATTTATTTTGGATTTTAACATAGAACAGTAAAAATACACTAAGATAGCCCCATTTCGATTGTAGAAAGAACTGTTGGTTTTACATATTGTTTAATCTTTTTGACAATATCACAATGGAACTTGGTCAACGCAATGAAATATACACTCGATCCTTATCGCTGTTAACATTTACATGTAACGGAAGGATGTACGTGGAAAATATGGTAAGTGTAAAGCTGGGCTTAAAAGAATACTCAATCTCCGCGAAGGAATGCTTAAATAAAAATTGTTTCATGAGAATTTAAGTAGTTACTGTTACAAAAGAGCTCCTGTCAAAATACGTCACATTTTCTTCGTACTCTCACAGCAATGCAGAATACGCTGCGTTGTTCATATTCTATTAACGAATAAAAAAACACGAAAACTTACTGTTACTATCAGATTCAAGGAAATGTCACCTGTTAGTCTGCTATCTGTAGACACAACGCTTATTTCCGATATGAGAGCAGCAACACAGAATACCTGTAAAAAAAACCCGCAACGTGTAAGTGAAAAATACAAGTACCAAAAAATCTATAGTTTTTTTTTTTATATTTTAAATTCGTTTTGTTCACAAATTTGTAACACATTCATAAATGCTCGTTTGAACTCAAAATAGCAACAACCAAGCCAATAAAAAATGTCAGCAACGAACTGTGCGCTATGTTACATGACGTTAAGCAGTATTTACAACAAATACGTTCAAACATCATAAATAATAAAATCAAATAATGGAAGACCGCAAAGATATCAACAACAAAAATGTCAGTAAGAATTGTAATAATATTATAAACATATTTTGATCCATACTACCCAATAGTGGGTCGTGGAAATAATGTTATCGAGACTGTTTATGAAATGTTTTTTTTTTTTTTTTTAGATATTTATATTATACTAATTTATTTTGAAAGTACGTTAACCAAATAATGTTTAACAAACGTGTTACTAAACATTTAAATTTAAAGCTTGCTAACTTATTAACTCACATTTCGGCAACAATGTCGAAAATATTTTGCAAAATTTTAAAGTAGATTTACATTTGTTCACGCTATCTTTGTGGAAATCTTACTAGTAATTGTATGGTTCGTGTAAACGGAGATTAAAATGCATCTACAAACCATCACAAATATTAAGGGTTTACTTAAATTAATCAAATATTTATTTTGGCACAAAACTTAATACAATTGACTCAATGACTTACGATTAATATTATTGCTGTAGCGATGCAACTTGATTTCAGTGAAAAACCACAGAAACATTTCCTTAGCCTCCACACCATGACCTGGACAAAGGCCTACATGTCTTCATCTGAAAAAAAAAAGTTATATATACATACACATGTATTTAGATTATGACTCGACTTTATTGCTAATACGTCAGCTACAGTTAGTTATTTTGTTCATTAAAATAGTTTTATATATTGTTCAGTAAATAAACTGTTAGCTAGATTGAAAAACGAATGTATGATGTTTGTGCAAAGAGCCTCCTCATAGGATTATTGACTACTGTGGTCGAAATTATCGCATTTAATTTTGAACCAAAATTAGTAAACATTGGAATGGGAGTGAAAATAATAGAGAGTACATTTATCAATTCACGTCGTAGATTTTAAATCAATTGGGAAAGTGGGGGGAAATGAAAACAAAAATGTTAAGGTCGTAATTCTTTCTTTTATGAAGTGTTAGTCACAAACCGGCAACCATTGCCTCTAATTTGAAGGAATATTTTTAATGTAGTTTACTAAAAGTACCAAGAACTGGCATATACGAGTACATTTCTTAAAAATTTAACTAAAACGTGTTTAATAGTCTTTATAGGCTTAGTTTATTACTATATAAATTCATGTGTATAAGAAAATACGCATTTGATTGAAGATAAATCTTGAGTAAAATATGGCAACAAAAGAAACTCTAATTTAAAGATGTAATAAATCATAGAACAACGTATGCTGTAATATTTCTCGAACGTTAAAAGTGTTCGTATGTGAGTGAGAGATTTTGGTCAGCGCTTAAAATCATAGTCTTTATCGCTGGTGAGAGGTGACATGACGTATGGAGCAGCGCCGGAATGAGAGGGCGGAGATCCCCGAGAAGACCCACCGGCTAATGGCATCGTCTAGCACGATTCCTACATGCGAAAATCTGGGGGCTGACCCCGCAGGGAATCGAACCCGAATCGACTTGGTGGGAGGCGAATGATCTGACCATTTGGCCACCGCAGCCTTTAGAAAAAAGTGTTCGTAATTAATTGATTTAAATCTTGAGCAAACTAGGACAAGAATAGGAACTCAAATTTTACGTTACAGAAGTCATAGGTAGGGCCCGGTAGTTTTCGCGAAAAGATTTTTGCCCCACTTTGTTTCAGTGTCTTACGTGCACACCTGCCGTTCAACTTCATAGCTATTGACAGAATGTTTTTGTGCAGAGTCGTTATTCATTTGACTGTGCCAATCAGTACACGGATAACTATCACACATCACGTCTGTGATTTGCGGGTTTAACCTCCACACGCTGGGTGTTACGGCATCCAATCACTGACCACATAGCAGAGATGCAGGCGCGCACGTAAGGCACTGAAACAAAGTGCTGCAAAATTATTTTCGCGAAAATTACCGGGCTCTAGTCATAGGCAATGTATGCTGTAATATTTCTCGACCGTTTAGTTAGCCGTAATTATTTGAGATAATTCTTGAGTGAAATCTTTGGTATAATAGGGCAAGAATAGGAACTCTAATTTAACGTTACAGATGTCATAATGGAACAATGCATGCTGTAATGTTTCTCGCCCATTCAGTTAGCCGAAATAAATTGAGATAATTCTTGAGTCAAATATGCCAAGAATAGAAACTAGTAACAGTATGCCACAGAACAATGCATGATGTAAACTTTTTAGACAGTTAAAAGTGGTCGAGAATAAGGATTTACAGTCTTACCTTCGCCGTGTTAATAAATGCGTTGTTATGGTTCATTTTGATTATTTTATCGAAATTTAACGTAACTAATTACGTAGTCACTTCTCATTCAGTTCTTCACTCACTCACTGAAGCCAAGCAACCACTGACCCACTCTTCCATTCACTATCATACTCGTCTACTTATCCACTGAATCACTCGCACACGCGCACATCGACCTACTTGTCGATTCACTTACTCACTAACTAACTTGCTCATTCACTCACTAGCTCATGCCCTGCTATGTTCGGTAATAAATAAACCGAGCATAGAAGCCGAGCGAGGTGGCGCAACAACATGCTGGACTAGTACTTATTGAGAAGGAACTCGGGAACGATACCAGCTCCGACCCTCATTATTTCGGTGTTCCATTGTTTTTTGAAATTACTCTAGGCAAATATTGGGATAGTTTCTTAACATAAACCTTGGGCGAATATTTTCCTAGTTCCTGTCATTTAAAGTTGTGTGTAATCGTCTGTAATGAAATCGCTGTCGACGAGGCGTAAAGTCCAATAAAAACAAACAGTTTTTATTCTGAGGGCTGTTAAATTATTTTGGAAGATTTTCATGTACAATCAGTTCATGTATATGCCAATTAACAACATGGAAAAGAAGGGTATCATTCAGGCGTCATTAAATATAATTTTCTTGTGAAATGGACAGATTACATTGTTGAAGGTGAGGGAGAGATATTTTTGTGCTAGTTATCAGCTAAGACTTTAGCGTTATAGTGTCTGAATTGAAGCGGAGATAGAAGTGGGACAGGATGAAATGGGAGGAGAAATTTTGCTCCAAGAGTGAATACTTTGATCATCGAAGGTTTATTCGTTGTCATAATTCGACGGTTAGGACTACAGGGAATAAAATCTGTGTTGATCGGAGTGTTCTGACCACTGCTGCGTTACAGCGACCATCTTTTCTTGTTAGACAAACTTTGATTCCCGTAAAGTCTTGAAACCAATATTTTTTCAACCTTATAAATGTATATTACAAGTGACAAACGAGAAACTACGAGCCCTATTTTATAATAAATTGCGATTTACACAATTGCATTAACTGTATACATTAAAGTAATGTACACAACACACGTTTTGTTATTTCTTGAATCAATAAATTCATTATCATTCTCGTACAATTTATCACATTTTACATAACCTACCAACATCGGCACCATAAAGACGCTTGACTTTTAAACACCGTACACATTAGTCACTGTCCCTGTGACCTTTGTACATCCCACCGAGCGAATGGATTCACAAAATTCATAATGCCACCTTAGGACGACGATGAAAATTATTTAGATATTTCGTGTCAGTACTTTATCTTGTTACTTCGTTGAGAATACGTACTCCATGATTTGTTGCTGGCATCAAGAAGTGTAGAAGATGCAATAGAAAGAGTTATTATTTTTAAATCTAAGCTGGCGATTTACAAAACAGCAATTAAGACATCATGCAACCTCGCTACTAAAATTCTCTTTGGTGTTTCTATTGACACCAAACGATTTACTAAGGTACACAATCCAGAAAGTCTATAGATTGTTGGATATCGGTGTCAAAGACACCGTTTCAAAAAGGCTTTTAATTAATGACCCATGTAAGGTGTCACGTGGGCAGACTTGAAAGTGTACTCTTGAAGGAGTCTCAAAACAGCTGTTGCTGTTGAGGGCTGTTCGTGTCACCGATCAACACTGACTTTAAAGACATAGTTCTAACAATGTCCTGCCCTACCGTTGGTCATTTGTTATTTATTTTACTTTGTACCAATGATCTCTTCCATGCCCAGGAACTAATCTAAACTCCTCATTTACAGACACTGTCCTGTTTTCTGTAAAATAAGATACGTCATTATTTTTCCCTCCTCCGAAACATGTCTACGGACCGGCAGGGACTTCATTTGCATCAAACTAATGCTGAATGTGACATTCACGCAACTGTAACTGAAATTAAATGAGAAAATGCGCATTTTCTTACAATTATCTACTGATTTATTGCTTCACAACTTCTTGTGTCTTTCTGAGCAACACATTTCCATATCTATTCTCCATATGCATTGATTTTCTTGTCAACCATATTTTTTCGTACAGACAGACATGTCACTTTTAAATAGGTCGAAGTATTCGAGGTTTTGGCTGAGGTTGGAGTAGATCGCTTAACGGCAACTAGATGGCAGGAGATGCCTCAGTAACGCTAAGGTTAATTCTACTACAGGTTAGAAAGAAATTATGTGTTCTTATGGAGAGCTTGGCACAGGGAAAATTTCTGCCATTAGTTTCGCTTCAATCGCTAATGTACCAGATAAATACAAAACAGTTGTAAAATGAAATTTAAATGAACTTGGAAATAATAGAAGTTACTTAAATTAATTTAAAAGTGAAAAGAAACCGATTTGACGTTTTAAATTATTAACTTAATGTAACTTAATATTCAGGACAGCTCTGTGATTGGTCAGTGTGGTGCACTACCGATACCAACGCTCAAGCGGCAGAAATTTTCCCTGTGAGAAACTTATAGTATTGATCTTCCTAACCTGTAGTAGAATTAACCTTAGTAACGCTAAGGTTAATTCTACTTCACGGTAAAAAGTTTTTCCCTAATGGGAGAGCTTGGCACAGGGAGAAAATCTTCCGCTAGCTGTATTGCTATCTCTAACGGGTTTAATGAAATACGAGTCTGCAGTAAAATTAATTTTAACTAAGCTTGGTAAAGAGAGAGATCATTTAATTTTTAAGTGGAAAACAAACCAATTTTGGATTTTAAATTATCAACTTAATGTAACTTAACATTCGCGAAAGTTCTGTAATTGGTCAGTTAACACCTCTTACCGATACCAGCGCTCAAGCGCCAGAAATTTTCTCTGTGCCAAACTTTTGTAACATTTATCTTTCCATAGTGCAATAGGATTAACCTTAGTAACGTGATACATCAGAGGTGCGCAGCGACGAGTGGGAACACTACAACACATAATCGCCTAGAAATATGTTGTACTACACGCCACAAGAGAATGCGCATGCGCCATTCCTCCAAGGGCCGCAGTCGCGAGGATTTGTAGCGCCACATATAAATAATTATTGTAGTATCCTAACCGAACAAATCTATTCTTCGATTCAGCACACTTAAGTTTTTTATATTTATATACTAACCTAATTTAATATAAACCAAACTTTCACAAGGGAGAATAAACGAAAGGGAGAGAGAGAGACCTGCGCAGAACGGTACAGAGAACTGTATGCGCTTTTCTTAAAGAGATAATCTACAACTATATTATCTGGATTTATTTGCTTGGACATACTCCATGTCCAAGCAAATAAATCCAGTCATGCACTCCCATTGCACAGTTCTTTCAAAGATCACAACTATATTATCATTCCGCAAATGCGGAAACGCAAATAATGTTACACTACTCACTGTCGTAGGTGTGCGCAGATATTACGTTCAAGTAGGGCCCTCACATAACGATTTAATTTGACTTCTTTATTAAATCGCTTCATGTTGCCTTTGGCCGGCGGGTTTTCTCGGAGAGCTCCCGTTTATCCTGCTTTTCACGTTATATCGCTGCTCCACACTCGTCTCACCTCACCTCATCCATTCTTTAGGGTGGGCGGGCGACAGGCATGTCTCACTAGTCCTGTAGCCGGCCCAATCTTCACCCTGGCCTTCTCTCATACACAGTGTGAGCCTGCCCGAAAGCGGGAACACGTAGTAGATTTTCATTAAATAGCTTACCAAGTGCACTTGTCAGCTTGTCAATCACTGGAAAACACACTTCATCTATGATATATTTTTCCTAGGAATCAAATAAGGCTTTTTTTCCTAGTAACAATCAAGTACTTTTCTCTTCCCGAACGTTGGATGCTGAATGTTCATGGAGTCAAGCAAGCAAGCGCCATCTGAAAAACCATAAAGGAAATAACCCAAAATTATGTGAGGATTATGCATTTCTTCTATGTGCATCCGCTTATTCCACTGTAGTCACAAAGTTCACATATAAGCACTAGAGAATATTGCTGTACTTTTCAATAAGCATCAATGTTGGCTGCATTGATTCTAGTTTAAAATGGAACCTTGGGATACCATAAACCGGGGTTACTTTGACCTTGTGGGGTAACTTTGCCCCACCCAAAATTCTGGTCTTTATGTCGTTTTGCAAAGAAACTTTTAAAAGGTTAAATATGTTCAAAAATTTTTTTTTTCAAATACCATGTTATAATTATCTACTTATTCACCACAAATCCCCAAAACTGATATTTTCAGTGGTCAAGGTAACCCCGAAAATGGACAAAGTAACCCCGGTTTACTGTACTCAGTAATCTAAATGGTAGGTTAAACTGTCATCAGAAAGAACTAGAAGGAGTTCTTAATGCATCTGTGGAAGCCGGACAGAACCACCTTGTCTTAGGTAAAGGCTTTAATGTAATTAGTTTCTTCTAACTAACCCGTTTATCTGCCACTCAACGTTAACATTTTCCAAATTTACCCAAAATTGGCACGAACATGTCCATTTTATACTGAATTCGTTGTTTTTTACTATTCACTTATATGCAAAACGAAAATTCTAAAACGTACACAATGGATGTGTATTTCATACATTCCACATAAAAATGATGAGCAAATGGATTAACTTATTTCTTAAAAATTATGGCACGTGCTGACGTGTATGTGAGGACTTCATCTATCCAAAAACACATATCTACGAGTCGACATAAACAAGAATACCGAGAGCAGGTAAATGAGTAACAGAGCACAAGTCAATATTAAGCTACATGTATTCAGGGCGCTGAAGTATGAGGAAGTGTAATGAATACATTTAAGATAAGCAAGTTATTGTATATTTCAGATCAGAGACATTGTTTTACTTTTGTACTGAAAAATACAACTTATTGGATAACTGGTGGTGGGGCAAGTTGGTTTTTGTAATTAGGTATGCATTATAATTTTTTTTTTTGGAAATCAGGCCCAGAATAAGCTACAGTATTATATAAAAAACTAAATCCAAACACTGCAAAAACCGGTCATGTATCTGTCTTGACGTTTTCTGACTCATCTTCGAATTGATTTCTTGATCACTCTTACTAAAATTGTTTCAAATAGCAGAAGCACATGAAATGTATGTTTTGGATTATGTTCATATGCATATTTAGTAGAGTAGCAACGAGTAGATTGAACAGCTAGTTTGCTTATTTATTTCACCAATTTTAGGCGACCTTACATAAAGCCAACCCACCAAATATTATGATAGAAATATACAAGGATCTGTTATCGAAAACTGACGGAAATACTAATGTCTGCTGGAATCTTATTAATTTTTAGGGTTGTAGTGTTTTTTAAATAGTATAATACATAGTGTGAAGGCACTTTCCAAAGCGCAAATAGACAACATAAATTATCAACACCAGCATTCTACAAAAATAGTAAAGTAGGTGAACACAATCTAACATCGGATATCTGCGGTGACGTTATGGCGGCATTGCTGTCACCTTGACCCGACTAAATTGGTCGCGTGGTACATGACTCGAAACATCGATCGAAACTATAGCCTATTTGTCCACTGAAGATAGTGATAAATATTCAAGGCCAGACCATAATTTTGTATCGAGTGTTGAAGGACGGTGTGCAATGATAAGGCTCAGATCCATACACAGTGTTACTTTTTAGGGGTGTGGTTAAGCTGAAACGTTTATTTATCTCTGCGAAAACGACCTTGAAACACTTTCAACACCAACAATGGTGCACGACATTTAATCCTTTAGATATTTCTGTGTGATGACCACGTGTTCTAGTAAAACGTTTTCCTTACAATTATCTCTGAAAATCATCAATAGCTTGATTGGCTTAAGCCACTAAATACTTAATACATAATTTATCGAAGCTCCAATGATCAAAAAGATTAATATACATGATAGTATAATGTTTAATCCTGAAAACTGGATAGTAATGTCGTGAATATAACGAGCGCAGGGTTGAGAAAAAACAATTGTGTAGGTAGTGATATATTTTGCGTTGGGATGAAACAACACATATGGTACCTCCGTTCGAAATTCCTATGTTTTCATTGACATTGCATCGTGCTAATCACACTCCTAGCCTAATATAACACTGATAAAAACCTTCAATGAGGAGCGTATTAGTACACAAGCTGCGAGTAAATGCGTAATTTTTTTACAGCAGAATATTTAAATTTTCGATTGACGTGCAATATTTTAATTTTTAATTAATTATAACCCTTTACTTTTTGGATACCTATTATATTTACGTTATTTTCGTTTGCAAAGTCAATAGTAAATAATAATTCCATACCACGTCGTAAGACAGGAGGGAAAAGTTTTAAAATAATACATGTTTTAACATCTGGAGTTGAGGAGTTGGCTTGAATAAAGGCCTTAGTAGGAAAATTGTATTCTGAGATAATGACAGGTATATGTTTTGGAGAAATAGGTTGTTTTATTTCACGTTTCTCTCACATTATTTTCTCTTATACATATAAGTAATGTATATTTTCACTATACAAATTAACAGTAGTTACTATAAAAACAGTCACAGATAAAACATAAATTATTAATAGCATAATGGTACCAGCACAGGTCAAGACAAAAATTCATAACTTGGCGACGAATTTAGATATCGGTACAAACATTTGTAGGTGTCTTCTATGGACATAATCGAACAAGATCAATTGTTTGATTGACGAAAGACCTTAGCTTACTAAAGTCTTTATTCCAGCCAAATTGTCAATTTGCTAATACATTAATGACTTCTCCGTAACCCAATCTCGGGCAAAGGACTTGGTAACTTCGGCCATCAGGACCGTAGATTTGCTAAATTGGGTTTTGTTTAAAACGCGGTAAGTTGGGTGATCGCAAGGAAAGGGGGAGGAATTGGCCAGGATCTCTATTAAGGCATCGCTCTTTAGTTTTACAGTGGTTTCGAAAATATATATTTTTTAACGCAAAGCAAAACATATATCAAAAATTCATTCTTTCAGTTTTAAGACTTATGTATCACTGTTTGTATCTGAATTTTTCTGTTGCAATACACCAAATGGATTTTTAGATTTTTGCCTCCGAAATATCACATACTTTGACAAGCTGTATTATTGTGGACATACACCATTGCAATATTTCATATAATATTGCAATGGTGTATGTCCACAATATTACAGCTTGTCATTCTGCCCCACTGCATGAAACATTCAAAGACATTATCACATACTTTGTGGTCAAAATAAGCCAAAATGAAACAAAATAATTTTTTTGCTAGGAATCGGTATATTATTTTAAAAAAGCTTTGGTAAAATTGTGTATCGTATAACTGTTAACAGTCTCAAATTTTTTTCAAAGCATTTGGTTAAAAAATATTTGAGTTATTTGCTATTTTTTAGAAATTAATGAAAGACCATGGCCATGGTAAACAGTCTCAGCACTCACCTTAGCCAGGCTGGGAGTAGAACACGGACACTCAAATGTGAGGTTAGCGTTTTACTATTGTAACAGCCCAGTTGGTTCTTAAGAGAGCTATGCACCTGGTTTAATTTTCCACGTTTGATGCGCGGAGGTAGTGAAGCGATAAGGTTCAACTTCCCACACTCGACGGTAACAGCCTCGCTTCTATTCGCGGCGCGCCAAACTGGCGTGCAGTGTTTTCCTATGGGACTTACAGAGGCGACTCTACAATTTTATTCGTGGAAAGTTTGTAGTAAAGTCCAACGCACACTTCCAACGTTGTGTTTTACGAATCCGGTTGTTATTTTTCCAGTTACAGCTGCATAAAATAGCCGTTTATAGTCATTTTGAGGTGTTCCAAAAACATGTTAATAATAAGCTTGTTGCATTTTTAAAATAATAGAAGCCTAGTGTTATTTTCGTAGATAAACATATTGCGAATAATTTTAGCGGTTTCGTGTAGAAAAGAATAGGCGCGGAACGCTACAACAGTGGCGGATTTAGAAACGTATTTGGGGGGGGGGGTGACTTTATATATTGTAAAATATACCAGCAATCTCGAAAGTGTGGTTGTTTACTGTTACAGAACAGAAAAAATTAAATACATACAAGTAGGACACATTACATGTGCTTGGATCATCATAGAACAAAACTCCAGTTTCCTTGAAGCGACTGGACATACTTTGGCTACATAATGTTGAACACGATTTTGGGGTAGGGGCGCTTGAGCCTGGTAGTCTCCATTAAATCCGCCACTGCGCTACAACACCGTTTATGTGTCAGGTCCATAAGCCTCTTAACCACACTTTACTGTACGTTAGATGCGGTACCGTCGTCAAAATTATGTAGTGCAAAGCGGCAGGCTTGTAACGTTTTCATTAATTAACGAAATATAAGTTATTAAAATCTTATAGTAATCCTAATGTAAATTATTTAAAGCGTATTGGACCAAATATTACTCGCAACTGTAGTCTGGCAGTAATAATGATGTGATGTTCGCACTTACCGCTTATAACCAGTACTTGGCAGTGGCGCATTAGTTCCCAGTGTTGAAATTACAATGTTTTTTTAGAGATGGACTGGTTAGACACCCACGTCAATTTACATTTATCGCATACAGCGCAGTCTCGCGCTGAAATGTTGGTTTGAAACCCATCCTATCGTGAGACTGGACTTCGTGCAAAGGCGTCGATTAGGATACCATAGTCCAATTTCTGTAAAAAAAAAAACATTTCTTAGATAATTATATTTTACGGATATTATGACACACTTATTAGATGCGCTGTCTACCAGAATCATTGCGTCAGCAAAGATATGGTGACCTGAATTCCAAACCATGCTAACTCAAAAGAAAAAAAAAGTATAATTCCTTTACTATGTGCATTTATTTCTATCTGAAATATGATACTAATCGGAGTAAAAATGTTGTATTTTAATTAGTAATATATTTAAGATAGATAAAAATCCACACGATGAATATAGTAATAAAAAGTACCATTTCATACATTTTGGAGTAAGTATGGTCTACAATTCAGGTCCCCATATGGTTATACGTGTTAATTTATATTCGGTGGTGCTCATTATTTTTTAATAATATCACTTACGGATGAAAACCATTTCCCACTCTGAGAAGAGAATAATACCGTTACATGATTAAAAATGACGGGAATACTATGTAAGATGTTGACTTTGAGTGTTTTTAAAATTAAAATACTTCTTTTATGCCTATCATAGTTTGAGGGTAGAAATATCCCTTAAAAGATTCCGTAGCAATGTGTGCTTCACCGAGATTAACAAAATAGTCAGTGGTGGTTCGACAGGTACTAAGCCCCACAGAATTAAATTTAACATGTTGTCTATAGCCCTATCCTTTGTACCATATCTCTGAGATAGGCGGCGCCCTTAAGGAGTTGAAACACACACTGACTAAAAGCTTCAAAATAGCTGTTATCACACTAAATTTTTTCGAATGTTTTCCATCTCTTCGTCAGCCGTGTTTCATATCTGAGGAAAAATAAAACGTAGTATAAGTTCATCAATAAACTGAAAATAACGCAAATTGATTTTGGATTTTCAAGTACGGTCTTGCTCCACGGACACGTGCAAACAATATACATATATAAGAAACAGAAGCTAGAACTAAAATACGGTCCTTCATGTAAGCAAACATATCAGAGCAAGGGATTTTCAGGTATAGGCACTTGATTCAGGCCACACCATGTCTCATCTGGCTGAATTGCAGCATGGCTGGTTGACATACGGAAACTTCCAAATTTAGCTGATAATAATCGAAATAGAGCAATTAATTCATCAAACCTTCTATCCAGTTTGCTGACATGAGTATAGTCACACTATTAACATCAAAATTTAATTCTTTGAAAGGAGAGTAAACAAGCGTGAAATTGGGTGGAGTCGTTAGAGTTAACGAAAAATATTGCCTCGTCTATAAACGTAAGATACTTCCTAGAATAAACGACTCGAAGTGAAATCTTTGGTGTTAAAATGACGTGTGCACGTAAGTTTACTACAAACAATAAACTCTTATCAAATCTATCCCCAACATTTTTCAAAGCTACGTATACCGTTTAAACATTTGTAGGATCGACAGTAACAGTAACATAGTGTAACTTACGTTCTGATTTCAGTGCATTCACGTGTTTAAAGCAAATCCAAAGAATCAATAGTGTATCTGCAGTTCAGTTTTATGAGGAATGGATTATCTTATACCAGGAGGCTTGTTACCGTGCATTCTGAGCAGCGTTTAGAATCAAATTCAATCGGGATTTCCCAGGTCACAGAAAATTATTTCCAAACCGACATTTTACTGTACGGCCGAACTGAATGTTTGTCGCAGCGTCTCTACATCACGTGTATGCGACCTCAAGGTGTTACTTATGTCGGTATGTATTACAGCCTTATCTGCCCTCTATTTTTAACCTTTGACGATGATCGTCTTCAGAGTCTGTCCCCTAAATTGACCTACGCCTATATATAACCTTATTTTCAGGGGCTTGGTTCTCTTTCACTTTGTGCGTGAGTCATATTTAAGTAGTCTTGATCAAAGTGGATAGAAAATTTTGTAAAATTATTGCAAGACAGCTACTTAATAATTATAACTAACAACAGCGAATTCTGCTACCGGTGGTTAATATGGCCGCATGGATACTTCGCGAGTACTAGGCCTGGAAGTGCAGAAGAGCTACGGGAGACGTGGCGAGCGAGCCGTCGTGTACCGGTCCGAAGACTTCACTAAAACATTCAATCAGTAGTAGCGACGACCGGTATGTACAGAGGGCAGGGACGTAATCAACTTGAGCTTATGACTCGCGCTTACTGGTAATTCTTCGTTCACGGGGAACAATTGCAAGCCTCAATACCTAGCACGTAGAAGGTTCAACGGGTTACCAGGCCCTCTCTGGTTAGGAGGACACGCTGGTTTCTTCAGTGTAGCCTGCGTACGGCCCAGTACATCTACTGTCGTCACAGACCTGTTATTGCTCAATCTCGCGCGGCTATAAATCGGCTGTCTTAAAATGTAATTTGTCGGTGGTAGCACGAAGGGATGCCGTAAATGACTAGTTAGCAGGCCAGAGTCTCATGCGTTGTCGGAATTAACCAGACAAATCGCTCCACGAACTAAGAACGACCATGCAACACCACTCATCGGATCAAGAAAGAGCTCCCAGTCTATAAATACTTTCAGTGTCCGCCGCACTCTGGCCATTAGGTGCAAGTCGCTGAGCTGCCGTGTTGTCTCAATGATACATTAAGAAATGATATCATCATTTATTAAAGTTATATTTAAGATAGTATACTGTTAGTGTATTTACAGTTTTTAAACATAGTCTGCTTCAATATGATCGTATCTGAAAAGGACAGCAAAATCCGCAGTTCTCGCTTTTTTTCGGACACGAAAAGATAAGCTTCGAATTATAACGGAGAACCAAAATTGGTATGCACTCGTGTTGGGTTTTTTGAATGCTATTTCTAAGTACACTACTGCATTTTTCAAACGAAATTCAATCTGCCGAAAGGAGCCGCGGTTGCCGAATGGTCAGACCATTCGCCTCCCACCAAGGTGATACGGGTTAGATTCCCGGCGGGGTCGGTCCCCGGATTTTCGCATGTGGGAATCGTGCCGGACGATGCCGTTGGTCGGTGGGTTTTCTCGGGGATCTCCCGTTTCCCCCGCCATTTTATTCCAGCGCTGTTCCACATTCACCTCATGTCACCCCCCACCAGCGCTTTAGACCTCGATGTTAACCGCTGAAGAAAAATCTCTCACTCACTCAATCTGCCGAAGCTCTACATACACTTTCACGACACGGGCAGGCGGCGAACTTAACAGCAAGCTAGTTGAAATAAACATGGTTCTCGATAACATTCTAATTACATTCGGTGTCCACGTGCTAACGGTGCTGGACATGAGCAGGGACGAACGGGGCCAACTCGGGGCCATGGAATATCAACAATTTTTCTGGAGTTTCTTCGCGTGGTGTGCCCTTTCACTCGGTTCGCCCCTCGCGTGCCATCCCACGTAAGACTGCGCGTGGGTGCGACGACCTGCAGCACAATTCTATTACTCGTTAACCACATTTTACCGATCGTTATACACAACAAGCGAGGGATTTCGTGCCTGCAGCATGGGTTGCTGACTTGAGTGAGTGAGAGAGATTTTGGTCAGCGCTCAACGTCGAGGTCTTTAGCGCTGGTGACATTAGGTATTGATTGAGCAGCGGTGAAATGAATGGCGGAGGAAACAGGAGATCCCGAGAAAACCCGTCGACCAGCGGCATCGTCCAGCACGATTCCCACATGCGAAAATCCGGGGACCGACCCCGCCGGGATCGCCTTGGTGGGAGGCGAATAGTCTGACCATTCGGCCACCGCGGCCATTTGCCGACTCGAGTGATTCCTGAGGGCCGCGGTTGGTGAAGTAGCTTGGGGCACCCGTAACCTACCGGGGCGATCCGTGCTCGATTTCCTGATTTTGGTACGTGGTAGTCATTCCGGACAAACCGTTGGTCCGGGGAATTTCTAGGTGATCTTCAGTTTCCGGCGTTCATCATTCCGGCGATGCTTCGTGCTCACTTCATGTCAACCTTAATTAGAGCTAAAGACATAGATGTTAAGAACTGATCAACATCATTACACCCATTCACTTGAGTAATTCTGGTTCCTAGGCAACCAGCTGGACTAGCACGTAAAGTTTGGTACAGTTTATTTAAGGTAGAGTTAAGTACATTTCAATGGTTCCGCACAGCTAGGTCGCCACGCACAGTGTAACGAATTAATAAAAAAAAAATATTTTTTCTCAAAATAACCATTTTTGGTTTATATACGCGGCGGTTATGTTAAGTAACCTGTTGGGTTGAAGTAAGTTTCCTTATTCATTTTATCAGGTTTGCTCGATCCCCAGGTAATATCTTAAAGCCTACAAACAATTAAGGGTCTCGAGACTTATTGCACATTTTAAAAACTCTACCCCGGTTACTGTTCGAACGCCTCAAGCCGAAATTTTGCCCCGCTCAGGCTTGTAACTTAATGTAACCGCCTATTTGATTACAACCCGCATTTTAGAACCAACGCGCGGCCAATGACAAGTTTCCTTTGCAGTTTAAGTTTCTTATAATACGGCAGAGCAAATTGCCTAGGAATTTTTAGCTGTTCAGTGTCATATTTACGTGAGTCACATACGGGTGTACTACATGCCAATTATGTGTGATGCGTGTAGAGTCGATGAGGAAGACGTCAAGCGAACAAGAGTCCACTTTATGGGCGCCGCCTGTCTCAAGTAACATTGGCACAGAAACGAACGAGCACTAAAAGCCTGAGGCACAATATACAGTTAGTTGGTGTTGGTGATAGGTCAATTGAAGCGGGATATCACAACAATTGGTCAGAGGTTGGCGTTGGGAGTTGGTGGTTGCCTGCAAAAATATTTAGAACGTAATTACGGTCGTTGATGTTGACATTTGAGTTTGTGTTTGTGTTACAGCTGGTTGGTCGGCAACACCAACCGATATTGAGCTCACTAACCTGATGGCAGGGCTTATTCGTAAGTAACAACTATGCAACATTATTAAATAATATTTTGTGAATAGTTTGACGGTTTTATTTCTATATTTTTTTGGATGATGAGACTGATACGGACTTATCTAATATATACAATTCTCGTGTCACAGTGTTTGTTTCCACACTCCTCCAAAACGGCTTAATCGATTTCAATGAAATTTTGTATATTCACTCGGTAGGTCTGCAAATAGGTTTTTAATGTATTTTCTACACTCCTAAGTGCTATTATTTAGTAAATATTTTTAATTTAATAATTTTAGAACCCGGTCGATAACTGTGTAAGTGATAATTGATCAGTTATCCCTACGAGCTGATACCAATCTATCCCCACCAGGTGTCGCTGCTGTATTATTATTATTATTTATTAATTTATTTATTATTAAACCTCTTCTACTTAAATACCACACCCTTGCATACTTACAATAAGTTATTTATGTGACAAAACAACGTTTGTGGGGCAGCTAGTATTTAATATTTATTCGCACAACATATTACAAACCACCTACTAGTACCATTTTAAATAAACTATCGAAAAGTTTATAAATAAACTAATTAAGTGAAATTCTGAAGTAAAATGTTTCGTAACTGTGAGTAACACGAAAAATAAACAGCTAAAAGCCGGCTTTCGTAACATAGTCGATTAGGAGCCAGTCTACGGTGCGAGAGGTCCTGGGTTTGAATCCCGGCTCGGGCCTGCTTTTTGTGTTGTCCCTTCACATCACTTCACCTTCATCGGCTCTTAAGGGTGCTCAAGTGCCACAAAAGTAATAATTTTATAATTATATGTAATATTGTTAGTTTAGTAGACGATACTTGTGAGTACAGTTTCATCGTACGAAACAATTTTAGCTCGCATAGTTTTCTCATAACGGTGTGTCAGAGTCAAAATTTGCATGTTCTGCTGCCACGCAAATAGTGAAAACCAATTGACTTATGTACGTAAAATAATTCACAGTGAAATAACAAACTGTGGGCTACGTAAGAAAACATTTGAAAAATCCCGCGAACAGGTTTTGTATTTTAAAAAATATTTCTGAAATTGCGACTTTTTTCTGTATTTGCGCGATCATTTTAAATTTAAAATATTACGTTGTGGGTTTTGTAATGGTTTATTGCATAGCCCATGGGAAGTAAGTGCACAGTGAATTATTTTGTTTAAGTAGGTCAGTTGATTTTCACTATTTTCATGGCAGCGTGACAAGCAAATTTTGACTATGACACCCCGTTATGAGAAAAATACATGAGAGCTAAAATTGTTTCGTGAGAGTAAAATGTTTTAACAAGTATCGTCTTCAAAACTAATAATATTTCATAAAAAATATAAATTGATGATTTTATCGCACTCGATAACCTTAACGCCTCGTTGATAAATGACCGTAAGAACCTCTCACCTCACATAAACAGAAAACATCTCATAACAGCTGCGGTCATCTGGTATTATGGGGAAGTTCTGAACCAACTATATCTTTGGTGCCATATCACATTCTCACACTAACCAAAATACGCCAAAAATAATTGTCTATTGTGTCGCAAGCTTAAGGCCTCGCTCTTTGGTTTTGCAGTGTTTTCGGAAATATTTTTCTAACGCAAATTAATACATGTATCAAAAATTAATTCTTAGAGTTTTAACACTTATGCATCATCGTTTGTATCTGAATTTTTCTGTTGCAACAGACCAAACGGATTTTTAGGTTTTTTGCTCCTGCAATATCACATATTTTGTTGTCAAATCAAGCCAAAATGAAGCAAAATAATTTTTTGCTAGCAAACGGTACATTATTAAAAAAAAACGCTCTGCCAAAATTGTGTATCGTATGACTGTACACAGTCTCACATTTTTTAAAGCATTTGGTTAAAAAATATTTGAGTTATTTGCAATTGTTTGAAATAAATGAAAGACCATGGCCTTAAGGATGACACTGACACCCGCATCAAATGACGCGTCGCCATTACTAAAAGCGTGCAAGATTTTCGTTGGTCCGTTTTTAACATATAACTAGGTTGTCAGCTGACCAGTCCATCGAGAAGTGCGCAGCAGAGCTCCGGCTGAGAGAAATTTGCTCGGAAACGATTGAACGCGTGGGAGTGATGTCTGTTTGATGAAAAAATTAAATAGAATTACGTCTTTTTGCTGTCGTATTTGGCTATGCAAATTAAAGGCATAGTCGTGTACGATACATCTTAATGTTTAATATTACGCCTTAAGAGGGATGGAGTGCCAAAGCAATGAATTTTCACAATTTTCGACATAACTTTTCCCCATTGTTTATTATAGAAAATCAAGGCTCGACAATCCGTAGATTACACTTTCGTACACCTTCTTACTTAATTACATAGTCACAGACTTTCTTGGAGCACTGGTGGCAGATAGGAAAATTGTCTCTTTTTTTTCCTATCATCTGCCATCACTGCTCCAAAAATAAGACAGTCTGTGACTATGTATTAATGTAATAATTTGTACAAAAGTATCATTTCCGGATTGTCATAAAACAATATTTTGTAATACTTTTCAATTTAAATCTCTATTTTTTATAATTTAGCTTACAAAAAGGACACAAGCTTTTTCCGGTAACAAAAGTTAATGCCGACTAATAAGACCTACTAATGATAATTTTTAAGAGGTAGTAACCAATATCTACAAGAAATAAAAAGTTAATAATGAAAATTAATTTGCAACGTTAAAGACTTTAAACGTCTGAGTCCCGTATCTTCTACAATGCATATTTTTGCTTGCATAAATGTTTTAAGGGACACAACATTTAGTTGTTTTCATCTTGTATAATTAGGAACGTAACTATAAATGAAGTAGTTTACTATCAAACAGGATTCATGGAAAGCCTAGTCTGTTTTGGTACTTCAAGCGGCATGTCTACACTATTGCAGTAACTTATTCATAACGTTGTACAGAACATAGTTTTAACTAGAATAAAATATAATTCTGATAGATAAACAGGTGTGTGTAAATGGGGTATAGTTTCAATGTTAAAAATGAATTAAACTATGTGTATACGATCAAAATAAAGTTACAACAATTTGTAATGAGAACTAAGAGAATAAAAGGAAGAAAAAATTACGCTGCGTGTTTTAATGTTTTCAACACACAGAAAGAGCAATACTATTCCTACCAAGAAAACTTGTCAGATGGACTTAAAAGCGAACGTCTGTATTTGAAGTGTGCAAGGGCAATTTAGACGGACAAGTTACAGAATGATACTTAGAATAAATAGTCTACAAATATATATAACATTGGAGAACAGATTTTAATGTGAAGTCTATGTAGCGCAACAAAACACCTCGAATGTTATTACCTGAGACTTTACGAAGACACGAATCCATGCAAAGGTATAGTTTTTGAGACGTTTTCTGAACGTACGAGTTAGTACGCTTTGTTTGATGCCGACTTGTATACTACACAATACTTTGCACGAAACATATCACATACTCAATTACATTCAACGACACTGTTTACTACTTTTAAGCACTATCATGTTAAGGTTGTAAGATTCCCTACCTAGATTTAACCAGAACGTAAACTGGTTTGTACTGTACGTGTTAACTTCACAGACGTTGCTGGTAATGAGTACACGTTAAAGTCGATTTAAAATATGTACAACAGTTTCTGTTTCTAATTTGCGACTGCTTATCCTAAAATTTATTGTTAGAGCCACGATTTTATGGCGAAAAGATTTTTGCAACATTTGGTTTCGATGCGTCATGTGCACACCTGCAGCTCTGCCACATCGTCTGTGGTTGGTTGATTTTACTCTCACTGGCCTTGGCAAATTATAGACGTACATACTCAAAATAATCATATTCTGATTGGTGCAGTCAAATGAGAAACATGTCTGAACATAGACTCGCTGCCAATAACCTTGAAACAGAACTGCCGATGTGCACGTGAGTCACTGAAACAAAGTGTGGCAAAAATCTTTTCGCGACAAAGTCGTGGCCCTACTTATTGTTGGCAAACGGGTAAAATGCTTTTGTTCATATTCATAATGGTGTTGTGGTAATGTTGACACTAAAATATACTCATAAATAAAATGATACAAAAGAATAATGCACAATTCGAGATAAAAGAATATTATTCTTGAATATCAGTTTAGCTACAAATGTTATTTAGAGAAATTTTTTTTTCAGCGATATTTATTTATCATATGTAATGACGCCGCAACCATGCGCAAAATAACTCCTAAAAACGCGTATTTACGATACCAATATAATTGCATAAATATATAAGAAATATTTAACTACAATTAATAAGACATATTACGTTTGAAATATTTATTTAATCAAAAATTTCGTGCATGAGAAATGAAATATTTCGTCTAAACCATGCAACGTAATTTTCGTATTCAACCAACCACCGTTATTTACAATATAAGAAGTCAATGTAACGTATTCACCAATACTGTTTATTTTTATGAGGTGAAAATTGTGTATTAAAATATAATTTAATGTATTAATAATAATTCCATTAAAAGTGTAATAAATATGAATAATTTTTTGTATGACAGCAAATACTTTTGTACTGTTTAAACTGTACAAAATACATGTTATTTTATATAAATTTGTATTTACTATAATGTTATGCGCATTAAAATTTAAAAAGTTACCAGTAAAACTTAACTTAAAAATTTAGAATACCTCTGACGCATAAAACGAATTTTTTAAAAGTAAAAAAATGTTTATAATTATTGTTGACCTTTAAATACGTCCGTGGACCGCTAAGTAAACAAAACAGGTAGTTAAAATGAGCGAAATTGAAGCATAATAAAACAAAACCGAAAGAACAATTTCACAAATTGACGAATGGATGTAAAATAACAATTTAAATATAATTAAATATTTAGGTTTTTATTTTTTAATTTTTGCATATTATACATACCAAATATACGTAAATTTTGTTCCAGTTGCTTATTTTGCTTCCAGTTAGTTAACTTAAAATACCTAGTTTGTTCACCTAGAGGTGCTCCGACGCATACAAGGGTCAACCATAATTTGAATCTATTATTTTTGTTTTACTATTGAAGGGATCGATTTACGTTTATTTTTAAAATCTTTAATGCCGTTAAAGAAGTTAAATTGTGGCCATGCATAAATGCTTGCAATTGCTGCCGAGTTGCAGTAATAATACCTAACAAAAGACCAGAGCTGATGCCAACAAACAGATGCGCAATTTAGGAAGAGAATACAAAAAAAAAAAAAAAACATAAAATTTACATACATAATATATATTTTTGGTTTTTGTGTCGTATTTTTGGATACGAATAAATTCCTTCCCGTCGTTGTATACATGTTATATGTTTGCTGACAACTAATACTGGCTTGTATTTTGCTTTTGGGTTTATTGTGGGGTTGATCCGCAGCTGGGCAACATTCGTTTGCAATTAGGTATGTTCATAAAGTCGGTTCAGTTTATAACACTTAAGTTATATTTTAGGAATTATTCAAAGTTTACAAACAAATTATATTTAATTACATAACATTTCTGGATAACTAGTAATGAATGTTGTCGAACTGCGAGTGTTCTGCTGCTAGCAAGAGTTACAGGTTAAAGTAACAAAAAATGTTCAACACAAAACTATATGTTACAAATAGCAACATATCAGTTCCTTTTGTAAGATTAATATTTAAGAAGTTATAAAAAATAATTTATGTATCAATTAATTTCTGAAGACATGAAAGTTTTATTAATAAATTGGAAGTTTCATAATTTTTTGTCCGTCATTTTTTTTTGCTCAGGATTTCGGGACTTGAATAAGTAAAACATGATTGAACACAGTTTTGTAAAGCACAAATTTTTATTTTAACTGGTACTGATAGTTATATTCCGGACTTGTATATTATTATGGGCCATACATTTTTTAACTGTGGTTCCTTTGTTGGAAGTAAATCAAAATAATCACGTATGAACTTTATTTCATTATTTTCTACTTGCCACTTTGTGTCGTGTATAACAGAAACTGTTGTCATTATACACGAATATAAGTTTGCTCAGATGTCTACGTACATACATTTTCCATGTCTGGCAGTTAGTTAAATGAAACGAACTGCAGAGTCAAACCAACTGACAAATGTGTTACTTAAGTCCATGCTGTTTAAGTTCTATTGTTTTTGCGACAATTATTTTTTAAACTTAAACGACAGAAGGTATCAAATATTTGTCATGTAAAATGGTTTTTGTCGTGATAAGCACATTTTTTTCAAAGTAAGAAATTGTGCGGTTTCATCTAAAAAAGTCAATTAACCAGAATTCCGTTAGTTACACGTTAGGTAAACCATAGCATTTACTGCCTTGAAAAAATCAGCCAACGTGTAGAAAACTATTTTAAACAAAATTACTAGTAAGATTTTTTTATATCTGCTCTCGTTTAGGCGTAAAAAATTAATATCGCTAAAAAAAAGTAGAAACAGAAGATCTTGGCTTTAAAGGAAGGTATTTTCAATTTAAGTTCTTCAGCAAGAGTTAGCGTAAAATAACATACGCTTGTTGAATAGCACTTTCAAACCGGTACTTTAAGCCACGGGTTACTCTTCTGGTTATCGACTATTATTTTAAAATTCTGACAGGGTGTAGTTGCCTTAAAAATATTTTTATGAAAATTGGTTTTAGAATGCAGCCTAAATTGACATAGTATTTTTTTAAAATTTTGAACAATTATCGATTTTCATTACAATTATTAAAAAGCCGATTGTAAACACGGTTTTATGATAACTACTCGATTTTAAAACTTAAAAACCAATATCGGAAAAAAAAATTGTACATAGGAACCAGTGGTCTTAACCACTATGCCCCTGATGTACACTTTATTAGTTTTAAAGTCGTAATATTTGTTTAAGAATATATATCAAAATGTCTACTTATAGAACAATTTATTTTGTATTACTTATTAAGTGTATTCGTAAACAGTGGTAGAAAAATTACTATTTTTTATCACTGTTTATGTATTGAATTTAACGCATGAAGGAAATTCAGCGCAAAAACGTTAAGGAATATATATATTAAATTGGTTCTACAACTACAAACAAACATTTTGATTAATACTGTAAAACGAATATTACTACCTAAAAACCAAGAATTTGTACACCAGGGGTATAGCGGAATCTTAAACGACGCACGAATACTGGTCACCAGGCCTGTGAGACCGTCAATTCGGACACGAGGCGGAAGGATACCCAACGGGCCGAAAGAAAGGACTTGGCAGGTGTGTTTGAAATGTTCTCCAACAACAACCGCGAACAAACAAACAGTAGGCGTACTCACTTGTTGGCGACTTCCGCAGGACTACCAACCCCGTGTCTGCGCCGCGCACCGCAAGGAGTTTTCCACACACGGTGCTACGTTTATTTGTTCCGTTTCCCTTTCTCTCCCCACACGACCGCAAACAAAACACAGCAGCTCCTGGCCCTCCCCGCGTGTTGCTGCGACCGACTCCGGCCGCGAACAAACGAGCAACGCGTCCGACCGCCGCGCGTCCACAATACGCTATGGAGTGACAGAAGAGGAATTAACGATATCGATTTTTCTTTCACCGCACGCCCTACAGTTCATCGAATATTTATCCCCGCACTGTCCGTCTGTTCGCTTTTAGTGGTCATGCGCTCTCTATTGATAGCCATCGCGCTCTCCCCTTCCACCACATTCGCTGGAAAACTTGGGACGGCTTTTCAGCCCCCTAGGCGGAAAATTTCTGGTCGCTATGCCATCTTTCTGTCCAGATTATTCTTCCGTACTCTATGTGGCTTAGTAAAGCAAACATACTACGATTAAATAGGATACTGACATGAAGACACAGATTGACAGTGAAGGAAGAAAGGAGGGTCAGATGGGTAGGTTTTGGGGTTGGGGGGGGGGTGGAAGGGATGTGATATATAAAACGAAAGTGGCGCATGTGTGAAAGTGAGAGGATTTTACGTTTTACGGCCCTTTAACATCTTAAGAGCTACGCCTACCCGCGCGTAAGAGGCTCAAAAGCGACGGAGCTGTAAGGTCGACCTTGAAGCGCGCATCAAATGCCGCGACGCCTCAACAAGCCAAGCACTGAACTAGCGTGCAAGCTTCGCGCCGAACGGCTTTTTTACTATGGAACATTAAGCGGTGACCATATAATCTTATTGGTGGAAAGTCTGTAACTAAGTTCAGTGCAGATCGCAATCTGAGTTTAACATACATCCTGTTAATGCATTTTGAAGTACGGCAGTCTGAAAAGGTAGTTTTTAGCCATGTTAGGGGGCTTAGAAACAGTGTTTTTAATGAGCGCGGCGTCTTGACAATGAGGTTCCGACCTTGCCTGAAGTTTTTTTCGCACGTTGGCACAATGGGCACACGTGGAATATTTTTTGTAGAGAAAACCTGTTTACGGACGCACTGCAGCGCATTTGAAGCGTAGGGTAGGCGGCCGCCTTAAGAGCCGATGAGGGTGAAGCGAGGTGAAGGGACGACACAACATCCATACTCGAGCCAGGATTCGAACTCAGGACGTCTCGCACCGCAGACCGGTGCCTAGCCGACTAAGCTACGGAGGCCGGCAGGGTGTGTAAAAAGAATGAATATGCAAGCACATTGAAAACCTTTCTCTTTACCTAACCTTCATGTAGTTAATCTAATTTTTTGGCATTCGGTGCAAATTTCATAAATTGTAAAAGCTTCTCAATCATATTCCCCTTACTAACGAAATTTGACATCTGTAGCTTGTTCTGACTGAATTCTTTTCTGGACATTCAGGGCAAAATATATCAGCACAGATGGCTTCATTAGTCACTTTCCGTAAATGAAGTTCAGACATCCGTGGCCGTCATGCTATTGGCAATCCAGTACTTTTTTCTAAACCTTACCTTGTATTTCGTATTTAGAAAGCTTAGTTACGTACGAAAAACGACGAACTGAATCATCAAAAGCCACTATAATTTCAGTAGGCCTACTCTAAACACAGTGTCACCTGACTACTCCAGAACCACAAAATAACGTAGTCAATATTTATTGAAATTTTCTGGAATATAAATGTGACTTCAGATAAACTAAAAACACAAACTCTACAAAACAGTTTTGACATATGTTCGAACAAACATTTCGCCAGTGTGACGCTTTGTTTTAGCTTAAAATCTTGTTGCTGAATCACAGTTAAAATTAGGGCGTCATAAACAATTCAATAGAAACCTGTAGTACAAGTAACATGCTTACTAAAAAGGGCAACACATTTTTTAGGAATGTTGTTTTTGGTTATAATTTTTTTTTAATATTTAGACCAGTAAATTTATCGTTATTATTTGGCGACAGGCCTATGCTCACCTAAACACAATACGTGATGTTATAGGAAGAAATCATGGTATATCGCGAAAATTTTTTGTGTCAACATACCCTTGAAAACAATGCAGTTTCTTGCAACATATATGGTTGGGTGATACACGTCTGACATTCCGGAATTGTCTGCAGACCAATAACAGGCATTAAATATTACTATTAGCGGGATTCTTATTGGCTCAGTCAAATAGGGTAACAGCTCCACATATAAGGAAAACGCCAGTGAGCTTTTGATAAGCTGAACGTACGTTGAATCCCAGAAAACAGTCAAGTTTACCCAAATCAGTCAAGTTTAGTTCTGCCCTGCTTAGTAAGAAGGAAGTAACTAGAGAAAAAATTGTGTTTTTTGTATAGTTCGATTCGACTCGAAATTCTGCATCGTTTGCACACAAAAAATGTAGTAAAATAAATTGTAAGTAGGAGTTATAGGGATAAAACACTTACTGCCTTTGTATTTTTTCCAAGTTTAACAATGACAGAAGGCAGTAAGTGTATATTCGTCGTATAAAAAGTAGTAACTGCAGTGATACTGCTTTCTTAATGTGTAATGTGATGGCGGTATCCATGCAGTAACTTGGAGTCCATATATGTTTATTTATTCAATAATGGGAACATACACTGTTAAAAAATAAATTTGTTTTAAGTTTTTTTAAGAAATAATGAATTTTTTTTTTTCAGAAATGGATTTTTAGAAAATATTTGCACTATAACGACATATTTGCAAACCTATTCGGAATTGACAAATGGATGGGATTGAGACATATCTTCAACTTACTGTTTTTAAATTGTGCTGTTGTTGTAGTTACTGCTTTCTTCTTAAGCAGGTCAGAGTTATAGGCTCTGAGTTTTGCATCTTTGCATGCGTGCATTACAGGATAGGTATATGATTTGTTTAAGTGTATGGTACATTCGCATGACGTAATACATACTACAATATACAAATAAGTGTAAAAGACAAACACAAATTGCTAGCGTTACAAAATTTCTGGATACACCTAAAGAGTTAACAACATTTGCAGCCAGTCCTTTGACCTCATAGATAAAGCACACGAATAGGTCGATCAAAACTGCATATTTTAAATAATTCGATAATTGTCAATTTATGTACAGTTAGTTGGATTGAATTTTACAAATGGGGTGCTAACCGAAAAAAAAGTAAAAACATGACTAGAATTTTGTAATTTTTAATCGTTAATGGAACATCAAATGTCTGATAAGACATTATAATGTGGTAAGATTCAATACAGAATATGCATAAAACATAGTTTTAACAATTAAAATTTTTTCGGCCACCTTAACTCTAGTGGTCAACTTCATCTCGAATGACACACATTTTTTCAGTTGCATTTGTTATGCGAAAATTATTCCAGCGACCATAATTTCCTTGAACCCAGCTCATCGTAGAAGACATTTTATCTCTCACCGCACGCAGTTTCAGTTGACGTTTACAATAAACTTATGGCGGTTAGTCTGTTTCGACAACTACTAACTGTGAATACGATGGGAACGACTATAATCACGTGACGTATGTCGAGAAGACCGTATGTATACATTGATAGTTTCGACAGTGTGAGTGGGCTACATGGCAAACTGCCTTCGAAAATTTTAGTATGAACTTAAATGTGTATAATACATAAGGTTTCTCTGATAGAGCCATTATTTTAAACACTGATGTTGTATGGCAGATAATGTATTTTTTTGCCTTATATACTTTACAATGAAAACACTTAAATAATTGTCCTCGCAAATATATAAAAATGGTAGAAAGTGGAGATACCTGGTAATACATCAACAAAATCTATGCACTGTCATGTCAGCGTGATGTTCAGCGACAAATACACTGAAGTAAGCTAAGTGACATCTGAATACTGTTATGACTCCATGGAGCCAACATTAAGTGTAAGGCGTTAAATTGGGTGAATTAAATAAACGGAAACTATAGCTGTAAATTTACCTAAGAATTCTCGACGGGATGTATAAAGGAACGTTTCATATAAATTTTTGTTGTAATTCCTTGTTAACGACGAGTTATGAAACTTATAAAAATATATTCCGCTCGTAGGCTGGCCGGTACATACCCCCAGAAGATGTTTGTGACTGCATGGTTTAAACGATTTTGACGCATTTTTTGACGTTTATTTCCTAATGAACGGGAAGGAAGCGGAAATGGCTAGCAATAGAAGCGGTGTTGTCATACACATTGGCAGAGGTAACCGTGTACACCCGTCGTACAGAATAAAGCTGTTCACATCTTAACAGTCATTCTGTATTACAGTTTTGTATTTCGAATAATAGCTCAGTACATGACCGAGCTGCTGAGTTTTATTAAGAGGCACGATTATTTCGCGTATTGATTTTAGGTCAGGTTGAATGCCAATAATGTATACTTCACTACTCCTTCTGTGATTAGACGACACCTGTTTTAACACATCTTTGACAACTGCAAGCCAGTGATAAATAAGGAAACAAGTCGTGGTGGTAATACGTGTTACGGTTAGAAGCCAATATATATTTGACTTTGGCCGGCAAATAATAATTTTCGCGCTTGCTTGTAAATGCAAACGTTATACTGCAAGAACTTGTAACCAGCCTATACTGATTCACCGCGAAAATACGCCTATTGATTCATTAGGTCTGTAATCACTGTCTGTAAATTTGCACGTTAAAATAAATGAAACAGATCATCTTGTATTATTATCACAGATTAAGATGCTTTAATTGTATTCGTAAATACATTACGAAATTGAAAACGTAATTTCCCCTGACCCGTCCGCAACTCTAATCACACGTGTGCGATTGGGTGTAGGATAACAGGGGCCTGCTTAGGGCATTGGTAATTCAGATAGTAAACATAAAATTGTTAAACTGCACATGGCTACTTTTAGAGTGGCCCTATGCTTACCTGCATAAAGTTGCGAGTCCTGACAATAAAACTGGTAGTTGCAGCTCTATTTATGAGGCGTTCGTGAGGACTTTGAGAAGTTCACACAGAATTTCAGAACGCCGATGTATTTTAAGTGATATCATAATAAGTGAAGAAAAGTATGAAAATAAAAATATTTTCTTTATGATTTCAAGTACTTATATAACTAACTAGCGACCCAGGTACCACTAATTATCTATAGCCAAGAATCGAAGTCTATACATAGACATGCCGCACACTTCCAAGTCTCGATCCTACTTAATTAATTTGTTGTATATTATTATTAATTAATTTGTAAGGAAAATATGGCACAACATTGGAAAAAAAGACAAAAAAATTGTTGATCTGATTGCTACCAGACATCACATGATTACCCGCTGGACTAATCTGAAGTTTGCCTGAAAATTTAATAAAAAATTGCTATATATATATATATATATATATATATATATATATATATATATATTTGATCAATCTCTAGTTGCCAGAGGAAAACTGTGTTTTATTATCGAATTGAAAATTTTTGGTACAAAAAAAAATTGTTTCACTCTAGGGAATTACTGGTTGGTTAAATCAGTACCACAAGTACTTCAAGTCATGAAGTAAGACATTTATTTGTATTATCTTCATCACTTAATATATCACATACCACACATGTTAACGATCTGAAGTTCGGAAAGTGTGCGTGAACTTCTGCAAGTCATCACAAGCGCCTCGTGTATGCTGCTGCGACTAAAAGTTTTGTTGTCAGGAAACGTATCTTCAACCAGGAATAATTTTTCTGTTTTTCAAGCATTATTGTCCTTAATATTCCGTCTACAGAGCACCTTTTCATGGAAATGAATCGTCCCTCACGTTAAGGTTTAAGATGTTAATACGAGATTTAATTTTTGTTAATTTTTACGTTCCCAAATATTCAGAATCACGCTTCTACTTTATCATATCCTATTGTTACAATGAGATTGCAAGGATTATTTTACATCATGCTCATAAAAAGCATTTTACACCATTGGTGGCATAAATGTTTGCAACTTATCTGCGTACGAAGTACGTCGATGTAGTTCAAAATCTCTGTTTATGTACGTGTATATTTTAGATAACGCGTACACACTTAATTGTAATATTAACTTAACAAATTAAGAGCATTTTCAAAAGCAAATATTTAAATTCAAATTTACCACTAAAACTGATACCTTCAAAGTAAAATTTGTGTTCCAAAATAACAATTACCAGGAAAATCTTATATACGTTTTGAAATCATTAACATGACTTTACATTGAACCGGATTTCTTGATAATTTAAAAAATAATGATCACTTAATAGGAAAATAGGTAATTATTAAAAACATAGGGACGTTGATAAACGTCTAGAGGGGAAGCGTCGTAGATTCCCTCCATTACTAGGGATGCCTAGGTTCGATTTAAATCACAACGTTCATTCTTAGAATTGGTTGGAGAATCTGAACTGTGTGGAAGATTGGTATAAATATTTCCTCCATCCTCAGTAACTCATGTCTTTGGCAGTAAACGCATTCCTTTACTGATTAAAAATAATTCTGGATGGTGTTTACTTAACAACGTTCGTTTGTTATTCGAAATCATACATTAATTAATGTACAAAATAAAAGTACTACTCAGGTTTTTATTTCAACAGGGCAGTTGGAAACATTCTTAGTAAGGCTTGGAAAAATGTGGATGTCATTTAACTTATAAAATACAACGGTAACCAGCTGTATTAGTACCCAGGACGAAGCAAGGTCGGTTCGGTTTGCCCGTGAGTTATTGAAATCCAGCCATATGAATGTTGGGATGGTTCAACAAGGCAGGCAATAACTGATTCCCTTTCTCTTTCCTGTCTTTGAGAACCAATGGTTCCATGCTGATCATTACTGCCATATGGAGCAAAGTCACTGTTAAATTTTTTCTGCCGGTGGATGAGATTTGTCCGGTCACCTGGTTACGTCTGAATGCCTGTAAACAATGCAGGGTGACTTCTTGGACGCTTGAAAACTCCACTTCTGTTAATTTTCGAAGCTCATAAGATGAAACTTTTCCCTTTCCGAGCTGACCTCGTGCCATAGTATTACCGCCTTAGGTTATATTACGAGTAGATTGTGAAAATAAATATTTTATGTACCATTTAGAAAATTCTTGAACGTAGTACTATAGTTATAGTAACACTGACGCTGACCTGATACTTAAACGTTGTACGTTTTAGCCATCCAGGTCCTCGTTACTCAAATAGAAGAAACGAATACTTACCAAAGATCGGCGAAGATTTTGCAACCAGAGCGGTAATTTAGGCATCAGAAAATAAATTCTTTACGAATTAATAACGCTCTGAAGTTATGAATCAATAATAACGCACGTAATTAACACAACGATGATTTAATTTAGAGCTAGCTGATGTCGTTTGCGTTGCAATGTCCGTTAATTTGTTTGGGTACCCTGTTCTGCCCCTCTTCACGTTTTCCTCCCCACCCTTACAAAATAATTTTGGCAGAAACCTTCGTGGACGCACGCACAACGACTCACCAAATTTTCGTTTGAATCTGGTGAATGTTATGAGAACACATAGTAGAGGATTAAACAAGAAAACAAACATTCATTTTGACTGTATATATTAGATTATCAACGAATAAATAGCTTATTATATTCAATTTCGTGTAATGATTAGGATTCTTTATTGAAATTTTTTGCTGCCAACTTCGGACGTCTTCGGCGAAAATAATGTTCTTGCCATTACACGTTTAGTTATTACTGTCTTAATCTTAGGCTGGGTTCAAAATTACTACATTGACAGCAATCAGGCTGGGTTCAAAATTAATACAATAACAGCAATCTTCTTAGGCTGGGTTAAAAATTGGTACAATGGCAGTAATCAGAAAGCGTAGGTCGTACACGCACGAAGGAATTTCCATTTGTTCGAAGCTATTGATTCACAACTGCTTAAAGCTGGTAGTGTGCATATATATATGCTGGCATAGGAAATTGTAGTATTTCATTTCTAGTGTGGACGCACAGGACAGCAACCAATCAGAGAAAAGGATTTACTGAATATCCGCCATGTTGGTTTAACCTCCAAATTACACGGGAATAAAACAAAACGAGAATAAGAAACTTTGATGCTAACCTTATGTTTCTACATTGTAAATAATGTTTGCACCGGTATAGTATATTGACCTTTATTTCTATATTTTTTAGTATATGTATATATAATTAGAATTCAAGTGTTCAAATGGCTTTTGGATGCATCGTGCCTAGAAGAACGCTTCAGATTCATGGGATAAAATGTCATTGGTTAAACATTACAGCAAGAATTTTACTGTGAAATAATTTCTCATAAGTTTTCTGGTCGTTACAGTTTATACTGTTATGTTTTATGTCTTGTACTTTGATTTTTTAATTGTGAACCAACACTTCCATGTGCCCTGTGGACTTGGTCACCGGCCGGTAGGACGTTTATAGGGTGGATGGTTTTGGTAAAAGGTGGGAGGGGGGGGGTAATATCGACTTATCGAGAGAGGGTGCAACTGCGAGCTCCTCGACGAGTGGGCGTAAACTTGGTCGTCGAGTGGCCTTTAGAGACGACTCCCGCGCGGCCCGTGGGCCTTCCCACGCCTGCCGCCGCCGCTTAAAATGTAGCGCGACTATCGACCGAGTATCGACTGCGACCGCGGCGCAATGAGCTCGCCGACGGAAACGCCGGATGTCGGTCGACACAAGGAAAAAAAAAAGACGAACGAGCTGATTTGAAAGGTTCCGTCGAAATGGAACGCGCACTGCGATATCCGTGCTCCGCGACATGGCGTCGATACATAGCGACTCAGGAGCGTTTCTATAAAACCTAGACAAATAAAATAACTCGACGCATATAGCGATCCTTAAAAAAATTTTCCAAATTATAATTTACCTTTAAATGCGTCCGCGTAATAAACACAACAGGTAGTTAAAATGAGTAAACTTAAAACAAAGTAAGTAACTGAAACAAAACTTACGAATATTGTGTAGACATGCCTACGTGAAAATTACAAAAGATAAGCTCAAATCTTAAAAATTTCATTGTGACATGCCAAAATGTCTCAGTCATGATACAGCAAACTTGTTTTCTTGTCATTTATGGTTGTGTATAAACTCATTCAATACATATGTTAATACCAGAGACCTCCCGTGCGGACAGTTGAATGGTATATAATTTTGTTATGTTCATATTATTTCATTTTGGTGAAATATGGTGACAAGGATATTGTTGTGAACTTTGTAATGTATTGGATAACTGGAGTTAGACGTTGTAATGTACTGGATAACTGGAGCAGTGGGTTATGGTTGACTATTTAATCGATCGTGTGACTTTTGTCAATGCGAGTGAAGCCATCAAAGACGCAATTTTATTTAAATCTACAACTTGGCAAACAAATATTTTTCTATTGGGAAAACTACAAGACACGTAAAGACTTTTCTTGCCGTAGAGGGAAGTAAAAAAAAAGTTCTGAACCGAGAATGAAGACGGACGTGCGTCGGAAACTTCCACGAGGACTTGGAAGCGGCTCGACTTCGAGCGCACGATCGTCCCAAGGTATGGTGCGGGATCCGAACAACCATATTAGGGAGAGTTCCAGATTATTTTCGTCAAATTATCAACGTATTTGTAATGCTTGCCTCTCAACTTGGTAGTGTGCAGTGATACGTTGAATCGTCGTCTACGAAGACGTTGGCTTACTCATGTTCTTTGCTGATCAAGAGAAGTCGTGGCTTGTAAAACAGTATGACCTTAATTTATTAATTTCGTCCAGTCGTGAGCTATGAACTTTAGTCAAAACTAGGTTTCGTGTTTAATTCAGTTTGGTAGAAATGTGATTGCTATTTCAGTAACCCACTGTAAGATTTTTTTTTTTTAGACTCTATTACCTTTTAGTAGAAATTGGAGAACCTTATGAAGTGTCGCCAGACTCATAATATTGATTTAAATATTGTTCCTGAACATTTTCGTAGTAAATATGAATTTCTATACTTTCACTTCCATTAAACACCAGTATTTTCAAGTAAACCCTTTACATTCTTATTGTAACTTAGTTTACTACTGTCCATTTTATATTATATTACGAATAATAATTTAAAATACTGAAAAGGAAAAATCACCCCAACATTCGTTTTACATATATCAGTGAATCGGTTGTGATATCGAATTCAAGTATTCGTGTTACAATAATCTCATACCTTAACTTGAGAGAATAATATGTTGCTAATCATTAAACGCGTGATTTTTTATCTTGCGACAAGATACTGTAAGCATTTTTGAGAAAATAAGAATCACGTAGGGTCTCCAAAAAAGAAAAAAAAAACTGAACTGTGAAACAACAGGTGTTGTAAAATACATTTGTATACATATATAACATTGGAAGGAATATTCATGCTGGCAGTTATAGTAACACCAGTAACAGTCAAGGAAAGATTCTGCTACCTACGTGTGCAACAGCCGACTTGAAGTGAGGTGGAACTTTGTAGTTTATAAATCTGTCTATAGAGTCGCTACTGTGTGTTGTGGGAAACAAACAGTAAACAAACTATTGATATGTAATAACGAAGAAGTTTACGGGGCAAAAACCTTGAATAAACTAGTCTCGTTCGATATTAGATGTGGTTGAGTGACGTTGGTGCCTTAGATAGTGAGAGGCTTTCAAATGAAAGTTTTAGTTTTAATTTAACTGTACTGCATGTCCACTTTTTTAAACCAGTCTTAATTTCACCAAATTATATTAAGATTATAGGCAAATAAAGAAGAATATTTTTTTTAGTAACGACTTCACTCAGTCACGTTCAAGAATGAACGCTAGTCATTAGTTCCCTGGCAAGTTTAACTTTCACAGCTGACAGACAGGTGACATACTAGCTGAAAGAAACCACAATTCAAGGATCTCAAAAGAGAGCTTCAATCACCCTCGAACCGGCAAGAACTAACAATAAAACCAAAAGGGAGTTAGTAAATGACGTCGTAGTGGAGCAACACCGGCACACTTGTATTATAAACTCGATCCCTGAGGGGACCAAGCAAAAAGTTAATGACGCTCGTAAGTTGCCTCGTCCCAACCAGCAATCCCGTGACCATAAAGCAATGGGAAGCACTAGGTTGTTCGACCCAGTTACTCTGCTAAACCCTGCATGGACTTCCTGCCCGCTGGTGCGGAATAGCCCACGTGCTGGGTTTTAAAGCTACGATACATTATTTACATTGCCTTCACGATACTTATTTTCTTCCTAAACGAGAGCAAATATCGAAAAACTGTTCCATAATGTTGTTAAATTTTTTTTACTTGGAAGTCTAATTTGTTATAGACAAATCATTACATGGATTTGGCTAATTTCCTTTTTGAGAATTTCCTTAGTTGTATAATTAGCTGAAACCAATGTGTATTTTGTTTTGAAACAAATTATTAACATATTACACACTGTTTCTAACAAAACTGAAAGTGGCCACCCTAGCTATTTTCATAAGGGTGGAAAATTTTGCCCAGAATTTGCTAAAATTTACAGTAAAGTAACATTAAGCAATGCTCACAGTACTTATTTTCTAAGTAATTTAGTTTAAGATATCATGTGAAAATCCTATTTTGAAAACAGTTTTTCAAAGGCTTCCACACACACACATATATGTACAAACACACACATATATATACATACATACACACACACATATATATAAATATATATATATATATATATATATATATATATATATATATATATATATATATATATTATTGTACTCGCACGATTAAATCTTGTAATTCCAAAAATTTGGAATGTTACAAGAGAGACGATAAAGTCAACTATTGTTAACATATTGTTGCTCTGTTACAACCGTTGTAATAATAAATTCATATTAAACAAGTAGTGGATCTACGATACTTATGAGTTTTAAAAAATTAATTGTAATAACAAGGTTGGTTATTTTTGTTATTGGAAACACCTAATATTCGTAGTAATTAGCTACCAGGAATTGGTTTACGAGAGTTTTTTCTGCATTTATAGGAACATTTTCGTCAAAGCGTAACCCAAGCAATACTTATTCTTCGGTATAAAGTGTTAGAACATATCACGTGTTTTGTACATCGGCTCTATGAGAAAGAAGAGGGTGAGATATTCCAGACTGCATAAAAAACCAAATTAAATACTTAGTGACTTTGAGATCTTCCCGTATACCATAAACATAATGATTTATAGCTATCTGTAGGTTCTTAAACATGTCTCACGTAACACACAGGAATTTTTTTAACAATTAATGCATGCACATTTGTTTGACGAGCTTACATTTTGCTTATAATAATTAAGTGGGTAATACACATAAGTTATAGTACGCACGATTATTGTAACTTAATTTTAAGGAATCTGAAAGTCGATAGAATTGAACCAAAATAAACGAATCGTTACTAGCATTGTGAGTTTTTTTTTTTTGCTAGCATGAAGAGTTTATTGTGAAACTACAGCTGTCATAATTTTGTAACATCGTGTCCTGTGCAAGATATTATTAAATGAATGCGTCACGCTGGCAGAAACAGTTTTCTAGGAATGTTCTTTGGGTTCGCTGTATCAACTTTAGAATTCCTTAACTAAATTGATTTATGTGTCACGCTCTTTAAAAAGTAAAAATTAAACTATGTACCAAAATATTTACTAAAAAAAAGTATAAAAGAAACTTTGTTTGACAAAAAAATCGACAATTAGGAGCCGTGACACGGAAACGTACAGATCGTTTCGACTAATAATCTTCTAGTGCAATGTTTCATTACTGACAATAATGTTTTATGAGCCAATAAAGTATAACGTAGAGCTAACTTAGTCATCGTATACGTTAAGTTTGTATATATACATATATATAATAAATACTTATGGACTCGGAAATAAAACAAGCTGGAATATAGTTTCACAAATCTTTCATGCTAGAAACTAATGGGAATAAAGAAAATGCACTTACCCAAATAGCGTTGTGCAAGGTAAAAAACATCACGCCAGATTCCAAGATCAAAGAAAGATAAGTTGTTTACGAGAACTTCACATGTAAACAAACTGAAAACGTTAGCTTAAAAATTAATAATTAACTTTTTCAAGAACTGTCATTTTTTTAACAAATAAAGCACGCAGACATTACGTTGTTCATCAGATAAATACATAAATATACAGGATGTTCCGGGAGTAGACGTCAATAACGAGGCGGGTGTTAGAGGGGTCCAAGACCTACCAAATAAACCAAACTTGTATAGTCCGAATCGTTACCGTCTAAAAGTTATGAATTTTTAAAGAAAATTTGGCTGTGGTCTACTTTGAACTAAACATTTACTGACGGTGGAAAAAGTAATGGTCAATGTGGAACGAAATTTGTTTACACCAAAGGTGATTAGTGTCGTCACATTTGAAAACACATTTCACGTCACTGGGAGTACAGCTTCGTGGTGTAAAAAAAAAACACTTTCACAAAAGTTGTGTTTGGTTATGAAAGATGCCTACAGTTTGCACGAGGTAAAACAAATATTATTGGGTCACATGAATGAACACCCGTCGTTGGAAAAACTACCCCATAGTATTACTAATTAATTAGTAAAAAGCAATATTTTAAATTAACAAACGTCGATGCAGTAAATGTGAAAACATAACGTAATGCAGCAGATTCACACACTGTAAAAATCAGCAATAAGGTTGACATTAGTACGTGAGTAAATAATTAAATGTGACATTATCGAAATAAAATTATTACACAGTGTTAGAAATTATTGAAATGTATTTTGATTGCAATATGTTTAATTTGTGAGGATAAAATGAAATTTTATTAATAAAAGTGGCAATAGACATTTTTTTACTAAGCAAATTTGATATTATCGAAATAGAAAGTTAAGATAAACGAATTACGTCACCAGATACCCTTACATAGTTGCTGCTTCATATTCGCAGCGGCCGCGGTTATGTAGAGGCCAACGAGATATATAGTAAACATAGAGGGGCGGAAGCGGCTATTTCCAAGGCTCTCAGGTGAAGCCTATTTGAAATTGGTCGGCCATTTTGTCTATAGTCAAAACATTGTCAGCTGATGCATGTTGTAATATAAGTTATACGAGAATCGTGAGAAATACTTTGGGATATAGATCGTTGTGGTATTTGTTTGTCGAGTTCGTTACAACTACACCTGATTAATGTATCACTAGAGAACATTCGTACCCTCGCTAACATGAAATATGTAATAAATTGCTGCAGTCAACAACATATTGTGATGCCTATCTCAGTGTTTGGCTGCACACACTACAGCAATAAAATAAAAGCATGCTACAACTACTATAGGCTTTGTTTATGCAGTTTAGATAAATTGTACTGTTATGTTATGGGTAGCAGCAATGAGACAGGATAAAAGGTAGGTACCGAACTTTTTGGTTTACAATCAACACAAATCAAATATTAACGAAACATAACATTTAATGAATCGTGTAGAAATTCAGTACTGGGCGGAGAAGGAAAATACATACTGCTTGATAGTATGGTATGGTATAGGTTGAAAAATGTTGCCAAAGAGAAGGATACATATATGGAACTTGAGGTGCGGGAACGGAATAAGGTGCAAAGAGGGTAACGGGATGAGTGAATAGTAGGTGAAGAAGGCAGCGGTACGATGGGGAGGATGAACGGATATATAGGCCATCTGTAATGTTGAAGGAAATGGGATTGAGTACACTAAGGGCCGGTCTTACCACCTCTGGGTAACATCTGGGTAAATTTTATCTCCTAGGTAGACGACAAACTGCGTCTTACGAACTCTAGGTAGGCCTAACTAAGGGATAAATTTCTGGCTATTCTATCGGGAGGTTGAAGCTCTGGATAAGGCGTACACTGCAGTTAAGTATGGCGACGGAAATATCATATGTTAATTTTTTAACCTTGTTTGTGCTGTTTTGAAATTAGTTTCTTGCGTCAAAAGAATGTTTCGGTTATGTTTCTCGTAATTTCAAATTATGTAGACTTCTCGTACATGCAAAATTATGTAAGAAGTGAATGATCATATTTGTGAGAAGAAAATTGCCACGAAGTTTTACGAGCATATGCCGAAGTTGTGTTTTGAAGTTTTCTGGGTAAGTTTGAAAGATACAGAGCAGATA
>PNEQ01016855.1:99019-142088 GCA_003012365.1 Medauroidea extradentata
TTCATAATATTTAGAAGTGATAGGGAAGAAAGGGGAGGGGGAATAATGGTGTATGTAAGGGATGGGTTAGAAGGGTTGGGTTATAAGGAGAACATTACAGCTTGACACCTGATCATTGTACAATTTCACCTTGTTGATGTCGTCGTTTATTGTATTATTATTAATAGTATTATTATAAACAAGGAAACTGTATTTTGCAGTGTTCTCGACAGTTACTGAAACAGGTACTAGCGAAACAGTTCGCTATTTAATACGTTAATATTTAAATTATTTAGCTATTACTTCGAAATAACATTTAAGTTTTAACACTAATCACAAAACACTCGCAAAATGCGAAAGTTATTACTTGTAAGCCTAACCTCAAATTTTAAACTTAGCACCAAGGTGTTTTTATTTATTATTTCTATGTGGCCGTCGGTCGTACATGTAATATCCAGAAAATAAATATTCACAGATTCAACAGACCAATCAGCAGCCACGACACAACCACACAGTCTGTGCAATCTAACTACATTTCTAGCTAACCTTTGGGTAGTTACACAGAGGTATAAATCAAGTGGTAAGACGAGACTTTAGATAAAGTGCCAGGTAAATTTAACTTACCGGTAGTTACCTGCAGGTTAATTCAGAGAATGGTAAGACCGGCCCTAAAAGACAGAAGAAGAAATGAAAGTCTGGTCAGGATGTTCATACTTGTGACTAGAGAGGGATGTTGGGGAGGATTAAATTGCCACCTAGCTAAGGGAGGGTATGGAGGAGAGTAAACACCAGTGAGAAGGTTCAAGTGAAGTGGAAGAGAACGAATTGGTTAGACAGTCTATGCTTGTGAGGTCGATGAGAGAAATATTTTACAGAATTATATGGTAACTATTAGGAGTTGGAAGGTTCAGGAGGGGTTTGGGAATGGTAGTCTAGAGGGGCAGGCAAGAATTGATCTCGCTACATGGCGACATACCAATTGCGAATATCTATTTATTTGTATAAGGTCGAGGCTCTTAAATAGGGTTAGGGTGGGTGGCATGGTTGTTTACTGTTGATGTAGTTGACATGTTATATGCATGGTTCTTGTAGTAATAAGAATTTATTATATTATTTATTTTTAATTTGTATATATAAATTCAGGTTTATTCGCATATGTTCAGACGTTTTATAATTTACATTTACCAGTAGTCCTATAAACATAACCTTAACTTACAAAGTCTTACACAGTGTACTATACACAAAACTGAGGTAACAATAATTACACAGAACTGAAATGCGTAATATGTATATTTTATGTCCACATATGTTTACTTTAACGTTTTTTAAATTTATATATTTGGATTGTGAGCCAGTTACTTGCTACCTGCACATTTTCGTCAGTTGTTTTCATTCTGCATTTACGATTAATTCTCGTTCCTAAATTATTAAACGATTGACAGAGGTATTTACATGCTTTACATGCCACACAGACATACACAATGCATCGTAAGCTTTGTTTTTCTGTTATTATCGGCACATAAACGTAATTATCCCTAACCAACACCCTGCCACGGATTTTGTTTAGACAATGGAAAACATGGCCGACACAAGTTCAATTGGGCTTCAGCCAGAAAGCGCTTCCGCCCCTCTATGTTTGCTATATATCTCGTTGGTAGAGGCTAGTGCGCTCGCCTCCCATCAATGCGAACTGGGTGAAATTCCTGAATAGCTTCACAAGCATATTCTCTGCATTTTATTATCAATATCACATCTTTGCATACATACAACTTGTTAATATGTGGTACATCTAGGATGTACAGTTGTGTACAATCATCAATGTTTCTTGCAGCAGATCATATGATACCCTAACAAACACGTAATTTATAGTCGAGAAACAGTGCAAGATCTTCATCCGAAGGAAACGAAAGGAGTGTAATGGAGTGATTTGTGCAGATCATGACAGCGATGTCTTGTAAGTTGATTAAGGTGCCGGGCCCCGTAGCGCAGTCGGTAGATTCAGTCTGCGGTGCGAGGGGTCCCCGGTTCGCATCTGGACCCGGGCATGTTTGTTGTGTTGTCCTTCACCTCATGTCAGCCTCATAGCCTCTTAAACACCTCGTTTTTATAAGGCAGTAATGCCCTCAGATAAACCCTCACCCCTATTATGGTGAATAATATGAGCACGGAGTGGTACTGGAACGTAAAAGCAGGGTTACACGAAAGGACCGCCTCCATGCCATCTTCATATATTAGCCACAATTCCCACATGCAGAAAAGATGCTTGTGAGGCTATTTAGGAATTACACCCAGTTCGTTACATTGGGAGGCGAGCGCATTAGCCTCTACATAACCGCGGCCGCCACGAATATGAAGCAACAACTATGTTAGGGTATCTGGTGATGTAGTTCGTTTATCTTAACTTTCTATTTCGATAATATCAATTTTATTTAGTGAAATAACTGACTATTACCATTTTTATTAATAACATTTCATTTTATCCTCACAAATTAAACATATTACAATCAAAATACATTTTAATTAATTCAAACACTGTGTAATAATTTTATTTCAATAATGTCACATTTAATTATTTACTTACATACTAATTTCAATCTTATAGCTGATTTTTACAGTGTGTGAATCTGCTGCATTACGTTATGTTTTCACATTTACTGCATCGACGTATGTTAATTTAAAATATTGCTTTTTACTAATTAATTAGTAATACTATGGGGTAGTTTTTCCAACGACGGGTGTTCATTCATGTGACCTAATAATATTTTGTTACCTCGTGCAAACTGTAGGCATCTTTCATAACCAAACACAACTTTCGTGAAAGTGTTTTTTTTACACCACGAAGCTGTACTCCCAGTGACGTGAAATGTGTTTTTAAATGTGACGGCACTAATCACCTTTGGTGTAAACAAATTTCGTTCCACATTGACCATTACTTTTTCCACCGTCAGTAAATGTTTAGTTCAAAGTAGACTACAGCCAAATTTTCTTTAAAAATCCATAACTTTTAGACGGTAGCGAATCGGATTATACACGTTTGGTTTATTTGGTAGGTCTTGGGCCCCTCTATCCCCTACCTCTTTATTGACGTCTACTCCCGGAAGACCCTGCATATAAACCAGGAAACAACTAATAATAACAAAAACGAAATACGATATAATAACTGAGGTAGCCTGTTTAAGATAAAATGAAAAGTTTAGAAATCTAAGTCACATTTTAAATTTAAAACAGTTCATAGCTTCCTGCAGCTTTTTAAATATAATAAACAACCAAAGTAACTACCAAATTTCATAATTGTAAAGTACTCAAGAGTTAACTTCTGAATTAATAAAAAATAATATTTTTAAGATACTACTCTAGACACGATGGTCAGTTTATCGCGAGGAACATATAGAATATATGCCACATATACTGCTGAGCTGCAAATTTTCCTGAGTAAAATTAGTTATGCGGACCGGATATTTTTTTTTTTTTTGGCAGTGTGGCGTTGTTGGTCGGGCGAAGCGAAATTTTGCTTGAATGGCGACGCCTGAGCGAAGACAACTGCGAGCAGGCGATGCTAATCGCGCCGGTAAACACAGTGCTACATGCCGACGGACGGAGGGAGAGTAGGGAAGACAGCGTTTATCTCGGTACCCGCCAACAGGGGCAGTTTATCTCCCGCAGCAGCGGCCCCCATCAAGCCGTCGGAGCAGAGCACGTTCCGTGGACCATGAAGGGGCGTGTGGGGGCTCGGCCGCCCGCAAATTACAGCCTCCATGCCGGCTGCTGCGGGGGAGCCGGCCAGCTTTCTTCGCTGCCGACAAGCAGGATGTGCGCGCCCGAGATAAACACTGCGTCTTAGATACATACACTAAAAACGTCATTAAATAACGCACTAAAATTACGTGTCTCTAACAAACGCAAGCTGCCAAACACTTAATTTTATTTAGCATTATCAAATTTACATAATAACAAAAAAATATATATTATGGAGATAACACAAAACTACCAACGATCAAAACCAAAATTGTATTCGACTTAGCAGTGCTCTGATGTTGGATTATGTTAATGTTAATTTCACTACGGGTTGGAAAGAATATGTAATTCCTTATGGGAGAGTTTGGCACAGGGAAAAATTCTGCCACTAGTTTCGCTACTATCGCTAAGGGACCAAATTAAAAAAAAAACGTAATGGCATTAATTTTAACTAGACGCGGTAAAGAGAGAAATAGTTTAATTTAATTTTAAAGCTAAAATCAAACCAATTTTGGCTTTCAAGTCTTCAACTTTATGTAAATTAAAATTCAGGAAAGCACCCCTTACCGACACCAGCGCTCAAGCAGAAGACATTTTTCCTCTGATAATATTTCAACTGTGATAATTCTAACATATAGTAGAAGACCTTAATTCTGTGTAGAGGTTTTTTTTCTGGTTACTTCAGACATTTTCGGAAAAACTGAGGTTCTCGTCTTTAAGAAAGTGTAGTAGGTAAATAAACGCTGAACACACCATAACACAAGTCAATACGGAAAAACTGCAGAACAACTACCCTAGATAATGGTATTAGACAACTTTATGAGCAAACATTTACCCAGAATGATGCATCTGTTAAGCGAAATTTGTTGCACCGCCATTAAACGTACGAAATTTCTGCTTATGCGATTGTTCTTCAGAAATAGATAACTCGAGAAAAATTTTTGATCAGAATATTGGCAAAACCAAAGTTAGCTGTTATATGAATTCTGCTAATTAATTTAGAGAAACTTACAATTTTTAGTTGATGCTTTTAGCTCTGAATTATGTACCCTGTCCTCTTTTAGAGGTATGGTGCACATTAAAGGTGGATGAATGTCGCGGACTCATCCGGGAGCAGTCTAGATTTCTTATTCGTATAGGCTACACGCACTGACCAATGGCCGACTATTCATTAGCTTCTAACCGTACCGACAAATACTATAGAAAAATAAATACCGGACATTTCTACTTCAATAACAACGAGAAGTGTGCGAAAAATAACCTAGCGGTAAAATTTCTCCACTTTGCTATGTTGGCAGCAACAATCTGAAATTAGCAAAATGCGGTGTACTGTTATCTGTCGGCTTGAGGTGGAAACACAATCAGTGTTCTTGCAAAATTGTACAAGATGATGTCCGGTATTGGTTCATAGTATACTAGCTGCCCGGCCGCGGCTTTGACCGCGTGGAATTTTTGAAGGAAAAAACTGTAACGATAGCTTATCGTGTTAGTGAGGTATAGGCCTAGAGTACGTGCAAAATTAATGCAACTTTTAACCCCCAAAGCATAACGATCACCCACTAGGTTTATGAGATATCGAGGATATCGGGAAAATACATCGGGGAAATACATACCCCTTTTCATCACTTAATGGGTGACTACGCGTCAAACGGAAGCCACCCTTAAATTTTCCTACTACAACTATAAAATGAACTTTTCTGCCAGCTGCCACTATTATGTGTGTACATAATGTCAACAGCAATTTCCCGTCGCCTTGCCTCACATGGGATTCCAATCCAAAACCCCCTATCATTGTTTGATACAACGATGCTAAGGTAGATCGTCAGAGCGTTTAACAAATTAAATGTGTATTTACAGACGCGTGTCTAAAGATGTATTAGAATCAATAGTATGACAAACAGTAACAACTTTTAAAATATTTTTCCGTGGTCATGCCTGCTTTTTGTGATGTCTAGCACATTTTACACCTTTACACTCTCTAAATGGTTAAATTTTGAAAAGTTTTGATTTAACTTCTTAAAAATTTTCATAAGCTTCATTCTTATTCTAATAACATCTCGGTATCTCAACAGGTTTAAAAGATACAGACGATTTATTAAAACACGTCCTATTTTTAAAATGTTCTTAGAGTTGGCATTAAAAAAATCCTGAAACCTGCTTTTTAGGGATATGCGTAAGCTTCGTCCTGAAGCAAATATCACTTCAGTTTCTCGAAGGGTTAAGGAGCTATCGAGGATTATTTGTAAACTTATTTCACCACTTTTCACCCCCTTAGTTTTCAAATATAAAAACAAAAACCTTCTTAGTGGATGCCTACGACGTAAGGGGAATCCACCCTGGAAATTTTATGTCTCTAGGTACAGCGGTTTGGGCCGTGAGTTGATGAGTGTGTGTGAGTGGAGCACTTTATTTTAGAGATTTGGTACAAGCGTGTAGCATATAATAGCCAAACGAATTATTTCCTTATTTACTACTTGATCACATTTCCTTATTTACTACTTGATCACATTAATCAAAGACGTGTCAAGACAGTCGTCGCCCAATCAATGAAGTTTCAGTGAAATTATGTATTCGTGGCGTTCAATCTGACCTAGAAAATATCGGCGAAATTTGCGTATCTTTATGCATAGTATAAATTGTATTTTTATAGTTTTGAAGCAGTGCACATTTGATTTGCCAACACATTTTAAGTTATATTGAATTAAGTGTTAGTGGACCGTAGCTTTGTCTTTGCATTTGGAGAAACGGGAACAGGTAAGGCAATAAGTCGTACATAACACGTCCCTTCAAACACATCATCGCCTCTAGGCACGAAGGACTAAGCTAGCGGGCAGTATTTCCGTTGAATGGGTTTTTCAATGGGACTTCAAGCAATGACTCGACCCTGTTGTTTTGTGTGTGGTGAAGTCCAATGCAGGTTTTCTGTGCCGTAGTTTTGCGGTTACGATCGACATTTTCTCACCTTCAGCAACACGAAAAAGCAATTTGTAGCACTTTTGAGGAGTTTGGGAATTATGTTTTTAAGGGGGCGGTTCACCTAAAATGTCAACGTCTTTTTTATTTTTATATTTGTAACAGATATTTTTTCTTATTTCAGACATAAATTGTGATTAAATCTTCCTCTTAGGAAATTTTTATATCTCTAATAGTTTTTGCGTAATCAGTCGTAAACGTCAAATTTTTGCATTTTACGGTTTTATGCACCCCACAAAAACCAACTGACGTACCAAACCGGAAACATTCACAGTGTATAATAATGTTGTAGGCTACGATTTGATGCAAATAAAAACAAAAATTAATTTTTTTGTATTTAATAAAAAAACTGAATTACCCTATGCATACCCAAGCCCCGTCTATTCGTCCATTCTCTGCTGTTCCACTGAGTAGCAAAAAAATGTTTGTATATTTATTACAAGTAGTCCTACGTAAAAAATGTTAGGTTAGGTTATTTTTTTAAATTAAGTTAACCTAAACTACCCTAATCTTACCTAACCTAACCTAAACTAATCTAATCTAACGATAGTTTCTTGCTTAGGACATCTTGTACGCAGTATAGAAACATACTTCATTAGTAAACTATACCTATAAAATCAACAGTTTGAATTGCATCTATTATTAATATTTACCAGTCAAACATCCGATTACCAAGATAGAAACTGTACGTTGGGAAGGTGGCAAAACCCTCCAGTGGGAATAGGGTAGCATAATTACAAGGGGACAGCTTCGTTAGCAAGTACGTATTGATGATAAAATGTTACTGGCGATAAGGTTTCGCTCTTGACCTCGCCGTCAGACAACAGACCTCGGGGCAGCTGATGGAATACCTACGTGACGAAGGTACCTGCGCGCACGATCGATACGTGATTATTTATTAAAGGCGGCGTTTAATGAGCGGAGCTGGCCTGGTGGGGGGCTGGCCGGCGTAAACAAGCTGCGCACTTGCCCACACTTAGCTACCAACAACGCTCACAAGGTTGTATTAGCACGCTTATATACTGGGTTCCCGGTAAACTGAACACTTTTGCCGACCACCGTGTCTCAAATAATAGTTTTCAAATATTATTTGTTCTGACTTCTGTTGTTTACCTCACAATCTATTCACGGAGTGAGGTGGCATAGCGGTAACACGCTGGACTCGCATGTGGGAGGACCCTGGTTCGGTCCTCGTCTCACACTGAAAGAAAAGTATTGTTGAAGGTTCAATGTTTTTGTTAAAATAGGGACAACAGTCCAGTTAGGTTGTCGATACTATCGGCATTGTTCCTACAACAGTCTGTTCTGTACAAGTAACACTACGTTCTGTAAAAGAAAGATGCTATTTGCTCCTTATACAGAACATTATTGTTACTTCTACAGAACAGATTGTTATAGGAAAAATCCAGATAGTAATGACTACCTAACTGGATTGTTGTCCCTATTTTAACGAAAGTATTGTATCTACAACAATACTTTTCTTTCAGTGCAACCATCCTGATTTCGGTTCTCCATGATTTCCCGAAATCGCTCCAGGTGAATGCTGGGAAGGTTCCGCAAGGCGTCGCTCTAGTTTTGCAGTGATTTCGAAAATATTTTTTAAAACGCAAATGAACACATGTATCAATAATTTGTTTTTACAGTTTTAACACTTATATATCGTCGTTTGCATATGAATTTTTCTGTTTAAATTTATAGAACGGATTTTTAGATTTATGCCCCTGAAATATTACCCAATGTGTTGTAAAAATAAGCCAAAATGAAGCAAAATAATTTTTTCCTAGCAAACAGTACATACATATATAAAAAAACGCTCTGGCAAAATTGTGTATCGTATGACTGTTTTCAGTCTCAAATTTTTTGAAAGCATTTGGTTGAAAAAATATTCTAATTATTTGCAGTGGTTTGAAATAAATGAAAGTACATGGTCTTAACCAAGGTCATGGCAATCTTCCCTCCCAGCTCCGACCAAACGAAAAGATCACTTACCTTACCATCTATAGGACTTTGGTTGTTGCTAGTGTGCTTTGTATGTATTGAAAAGTGGCAGAGTCTATAAACTGGACGGTGTTTTGTGTCAGTAGATTATGCGCTAATTGTACGGTATCATTGAAACATGCAATTTTTTTTTCAGATATATAATGGTCTTACAAAAATATTTTTGTCCTATAAAGTCAATGTTCATAACAGGATATACAACTAAAATACTTTTTGTGGAACAGATTAAAAACTGAAGCATGTTTTATACATATGTAACAATATGCACATAGCATATTGAAGCACAAGACCGTCGAATAAACTGAAAGGAAAAAAAAAAAGAAAAAAAAACTAGCCTTTCAAAAGTTTTCACTTTATTGTGAACCGCCTATAGCCCATTTCAAAGCAAAAATTATAAGCGCAGTGATTGACGGCGGTAATAATATTAAATTAAATGTAATTCTAAAAATATACCACGTTTTTAAAACGAACTTAAAAGTGTAAAATAATATTTCCTTTAAAGTATTTGTAAGATTTAAATCTAAAAATTGTGGGGCACATGAAAGAGATAGTGGTAAGATGTTAAGTTAATAGCTGTTTTTCAGAGAACTCACACATCAGTTCGTACCATTTGCAGTGCAACAAAATGAAAAGTGACCTAGATTAAGGTATATCGAAAATTCTTTTTTGTGTAATATTTTCTGCTTTTAAGTGTTGTGCGGGTGAAATAAATTTGTAATTTTTTTTAACGTGTTGTAACAATTATATAACCTTTTATTTTTAAATAATAATACATTTTTTCTCTTACATTGCATTGTCATCCAGTTCTAATCTACATTTAAAGTTTCAGTACTGTAGCTCATAGTTACCCTAGCTCTATAACCGAAAAAAAATAAACGGATAAGAGAGTTAATAAAATGTATTAGTGAAATTGCTCCTATTGTGACTTGACAAATTGCGAAAATGATCCAAACTCGTGTTTGCTATAGTGTAGGTTTTAGTCACTTACTTTCAGCTAGCGTTATTATCACCACACACTTAAATCAGAAGTGTTTAGAAGATACACTTTTTATTTATTTTTAAATCTCATCCACTTGAATTTAATTTTCAGTGTTCTTTAAATATGGTCCGAGTGTTTCTAAGTCAACAGAACCACAAATGTTACACTAGCGTTCTTCATTAGCGCTATGCATGGAGTGACTTTTCTGCAGTGTTGCCATATAAGTAGGGACTTTTGTTTTTCGGGAATAGAATTTTGCCTCAGTTTGTTTCTGTACCTTACGTACACATCCACAATTATGTTTCGTGATTATTGACAGCGTGTCTATATGAATAACCGTATCTTAATTGACTGAGCCAATTACTACAACGTTCCTGCAACACCACATGTTTGTTGTGATTTGCCGGTAATATCCCAAGGCTCGTGAGAGTTAAAATATTCAATCAATTACCACGAAGCAGAACTGCAGATATGCACGAAAGACACCGAAACAAAGTGGGGCAAAATTCTTTTCGAGTAAAACAGGGGTCCCTACATAATTGTAAAAATTCTGCTACCATTGCCTACAAAACTATATTTTCATTCTCGTAAATATAACCAGAACCCCTTTAACTGGCAGTTAGTTAATCTGGAAAACAATAGTATTTTTTAATAATCGGAATGCAGAATTTTATTTTATATTGCAACATAATTTCGTTTGTCTCAACTGTAGTATCTGACAAAGTAAGTAGCGTGTGTGATGCAGTTGTTCTACTGCACCAGTATTCACAACTGCATAGATATATTATTACATTTTGTTTTAAATTATTTTTTTTACTTAACAAGTCAGCTAATCAACTAGACATATAGTTGAAAATTTAAGAAAAAACAATTCCAGATATAGTCCTGATGAAAATACTTCGTAATTGGACAATCATTTGGAGTAAAACAGGTTTTTAACGTAACTTGAATATTTTTGTACTAGCTGCAGGGCGTTATTTTATTTTTTGAAACTAATATTTTCTGAAAGCTAAAAAATGTTATGATTTACGTTTTTAGTGAACTGAATTATTAAAAGACAAGTGCTCTTTACTTTATAAACCTTTAAGAAACTGAACGTGTTCAACGAATAATTTTATTTTGCTAACGCGCACAGTGTCAAAAGCTAAAGAAATAAAACTACTCGAAAAATTTATTGTACGCAGTAATATTTTCATAGGCACAGCAAGAAACATTAATTTGTCGATGACAGCACTCTGATAATCTGTAATTCGACTGTGAATATCATTGGTTTTAAATCGTATATTGCATTCGGGAAACAATTATAAATTATATTGAAGTTCTTTCCATCCACCGATCATTTGCCGCTTTTAAACTAGATCTTTAGAGCGTTCGCTAAATGAGATCAACGATTCAAGTGAAGTGAGGGAATGGCGACGTGCAGGCTGCCACGGACAGTAACAGCTATGGTACAGCCCTGGCTCGACGGACATACCAGGACGAAAATAGTAGCCGCATGTCTTTGTACCTCGTGTCCATACAAACAGACTGGCCGTTCGTGCTTCTGAGTAATTGCACGTGAGATTAAACATGCACAAAAAAGCATTAAAGTATACCTTCAACGAGCGTTTCTCCTTGGTAGTATATTATTTTTTTAGCAAATGAAACGCAGGCACACTTTCATTTCGAACGAAATCTATGCATTTACGTATTACCTACTTACAATCTTTGCATAGGCGAACATGTAATTAATTTTCTGTAACTTGAGATAACACAAATTGCACAATTTAATTTTTAAATACCAAAAAAGTCTCGTTAAATTACCTCCAGACAAATGTCAAATGATTAAACAAGATTATTTTGTACTGATCGAAATAGCTTGTTAGTATCAGATAATAAATATTCCCATCACCAATCTAGATAAAGCAATACTAATATTGATGAAGTTACCAACTTTACTCTTACTAGAAAATTAAGTCATCTGTAACTGCATTTTTTTTTGTAGTGAAGTAAAATTCTCCCGGCGTTGATAGTAGCACGGACCTTAATAGTAAATGTGTTAATTCTGTAGTACTTCCTGCGTGAATAGTTTGAACATCAGCGCGTGCTTTGATATTGTTACTTTCGTGTTGAGGAATGTTTGAGACAATGTGACTACATTTAACCTTGTGTAAACTGTATGTGCTCTTATTGATAAACATCACACCAAGTCGCAAGTTGTAGGGTGGTGTATAAGTTAAGCTACCGGTGCTGTGATGGCCACAAAGAAAAATTAGTACCTAGTACTGTTTTAAATACGTTTTAAAAAGGTCATATACTTAACAATATAAGTTTAAAAACTATTTGTTCTAAAATATTTTAACCATTAATTATTATATTATGAGAAAGAGCACGGGTGCATTTGGAATATTTTTTGAACGTTCTGTACATACGCAGTTAATTTTTTGACAATGTCTAAGAGTGTGTTTGCTTGTATAGGAAAATTTTGTATGAAATTAGTTTTTTGCACTTTATTTGTATTAGGTTGGTTGTAGGTACCGTCAACCATTGCAGACCTTTATCTTGTGTGAAATATAATCTGTGTACTGTACATGTCAACCACGTCATATAAATGACTGCTTAAATCATCAGGCAATTTCCATAACCTCGAGGAGGGAACCGATTCTAACATATTACGACTATGTAATAATGTGCATAGCTTTACACACACACACACCAACACACACGTGGTTATCACAGAAACCTAATGCAAGCTATGTAACTCATAGGTTAACGTGTAAGATGATTTAAAATTTATTTTTTTTCTTCAGCAGCGTGAGAGCTGATGTTAGGAACATACGCAGAAGAATCAGAACACCTCATTGTTATTTTACAGGATAAGTGCTGGACTGTTTGACTCACGTTTCTTACTCCTAGAAACTGCCGTAGATCCAAAGGAAACCACAACTAGGACAGTAATAAAGTTATTTTCAGTTTCCCACGGTTACCTGTATCGATCACATTTTTTCTTGGATGGCAGTGAAAAGATGAGAATAAATATAAATTGAAGTGGTTATGCAAAAAAAATTGTTCAGAAGTTGATAACGCAAGGTTAGAGATTATGGTAAATCGCGAAAATTTTATGTGCCAACATACCCTGAAAAACTCTGTAGTTTCCTGCAACATAATAAGTCTGACACAACGCAGTTGCCAGGCATCAACTATTACAAAAGCGATATTCTTATTGGCTCAGTCAAACAGGGTAACAACTCCATGTACGTGCAAAAACCAGTAGTCTTTTGTTTTGAACGTACGTTGAAACCCAGCAAACAGTCAAGTTTTCCTGCGATAAACCATCATCTCTACGCAAGGTAAATGTTTCATGCTAAGTGCAAAATGCATGCTAAAACTGTGCTGTGTAAAGTTTAACCATGCATTCTGCATTATTATTTGAAAATCACTATAACACTTGCCGATAAATAGACATTGAAGGATTTACAGTTTAGGGCCGATTATAGACTATGACCGATTCCTCCCTTAATTCCTCCACCACCAGTGTTCCGTTACCATAGGTTCGAAACGTTCGGGAGTGTTTGAAACATCCAATTAATAAATTTCGGAAGCAGAGAAAGATAAAAGGGGCACGGTATATTAGGGGAGAGGGGGTGGGAGGACTGCTTGCTCTGGGTTCTGGGTGTAGGACATGATTCCGAGTTACATAGTAATCACAGCATATCTCGTAATACTGTTAAGACATCTTTACCATACAATAAAATAAATTAAAAATTATATATCACACATATAAATCAATATATATGTATAACAGTGACACACAAATTTGCTGTATGCGGTAAATTGCATTGTTTCGACATACGAGGTTGCAGTACATCACAGTCGATAAGTTAATTTTTTAATTAAAATTAAATTTGTAACCATGATGCCGTATTTTGTCTTAACAAAATCAGAGTAGTTAGTATAAACCAGTTATTATACAAAGTTCCTGGGCGATTTTACAGTATTGGCTCCCATTAATGATTTACGAAAAATTTATCACCTGAAGTGTAGAAACTCGGGTCCAAGCTCTTGAGAGGGAGTCAGATTTACCGAATATATAATTGTTTGATTCACCGTAAACTGGCCCTTTTCAGGTTAACTTTGTCCCTCTAAAAATATTAATTATTAGAGGCTTGTAAAGTTCGCGAATTAATTTGAGAATACGTTAGATTCCAAACTCCGGTACACATGAATTACTTTCGCTATCGGGCCACTGTTACTGAAACTCTTCCTTGAGTAATATGAACCAATATCACACACCTGTATGAAAAGACTCACTGACTGCCGTGCTACCTTGTCATAGGCTACTACTGGAACAGCGGCCTATGTACACGGAACTGAAAACAGATTGTACACAGGACTGTGGAGTCCATCCAGCATGTCGCCGAACCCGCAAAATGTCCCGGTCCCTACCCTGTTAGCAAATACAATCATTTTTCAGTTGGCCAACTGTTGGCAGAAGCAGCCAACGTTCGCTAGTATGATCGTCTACTTTTGCTGGAATGGTTGTTAATCAGGCCATGTCAGTAAATATGTTTGTAGTTATACTGAAATAATTTTAATGTGGGCAACTTAGTTTAAAAAGACTGACGTGTTTCAGTATACGGCCCACAAGAAGACATAGCAAACAAATCCACAAGCATCTGGGTATAATAAGAATGCTGTGGTACACGTGTGGTTAATGCGAATGTGATTTCATTATGCGTCATGTATGCCACGTGTGGCCACGGGTGCATTCCAAGTGTTTACTGCCTGTGGGCTGCTTATCGCGGTCAGATTTGCACAATTTGGCCAGGTGATGTTTGCTATTTGGGTAGTTATCGTAGAAACGACAATTTTAAATGAAAATAAGTCATCACCTAGGGGTTGCCCTAGTCTACGGTCGGATTGCAGAGCTGACTCCTAGTACCAAGATACATTTATACCTTGTGCGATACTGTTGTGAAAAGACTACCCCCTTCCATCCTGCTCCCCCATGGTATGCTCCTAATTACTGTAACTTACCTCATACGATTCTATGCCATCTCTAGGAAAACGTGCAGATCCGACGGTGTATTTTAGATACCTCTGTGGTCCTAAATGTTTTTTCTTGCTCAAATAATGCACCCGCACTCTTACGTCAAACAGTTTGCTCTGTTGTGGGTTAATACATTAAGGCCGCATTTCACACCCGAATTTTGTAAAGGACTTGCCGATATTGCAAAGAACCAGTATACTGTTAAAATTTTCCGTAAATTCATGAAAATATTTACAGAAAAAGACTGTAACTATACGGAAGTGGCTTCCGTAAATTTTTGTTTACAGAAGTTTGTCCGTATTGCCAATTTACGGATGTTAGATCATGACTTTCACATATATTAATGGAAATATTTTTCTATAATTTCAAAGCATATTTTATTCTGATTTTTAAAAAGTGCTGGTATTAATGACTACTATGACTCCTAGAGTTAATGTGCATGCACACTGGTGCGAAACGAAGAGAAGACAAGACAAACTAAGATAATAGAAGCGAAGAGCTGCTTCCTGGTTGCCCACACTTTGCCGCGAAGAGATGAGATGCGGAGCGACGAGCAATACAGCTAAGGATTCGTATCGCGCATGGTCCGAACAGCCCAGTAAGTGACTGAACTGATCCGAGGAGGCCACACACAACTTCTATTCTCCTCGCTTCACCTATCCTGCAGTGGGCGGCCATGCATGTTACTACATGCAACTAATCACAGTTGAAAAGAAGTCGCAACTTTTCTCTGCGTTTCGCGCCAGTGGGTATGCTCCTCTAAAGTTATTTATTTCTATACAGAAAAATCTTTTTCTCAAAACGATACTAATAAGGTTCTGTAAAATCGGGATGTAAAAAACAAAAGTTGTCTCTTATAAAGTTAGTCTCTTACCACTGCATGGTACTCGCATACTAACTATCGTGCCACTGTGGTACGATGGTTAGAGCGTCTGGCGTGGAGATCATAAGGTCTTTGGTTCGAATCCTGGCAAATTCTAGAAATGTTTCAGGTTAATAAATGGTACGTCAACATTTCGAGGAAACATAGCAAATAAGAGTAGGCCTATTACATAATGCCAGTAATTTAAGTTAATACAATTTTTGTGAGGAAAACCGATTGTCTGTACTTTTACAGAGGATTATGTTATCAAACAAAACTGAGTGTCCGTTATTTTACAATGATTTCTGGATAATTTTTTGCTTGTACTTTTCCGTAATTTCACTAAAACTTTTTCTAACAGTGCGTGCAGAGTCAATCAAACTAGAATTTACACTCTCTTACGGTATCGATGTCATGCGGAGGTTTGTGACTCATTAATTTCTGCCAAAATATGTGGCAGCGGTGAGTCGCGGTCGATATCCTTAATACGGAAAATCAGGAAACGTTTGCAAACAAGCAAGTGACACGGGAAATATTTTTTAGCTATCCGTTTCAACACATAACAGTAGGTACGAGTTAATACCTATTTAAAAACCATTTTTTATGAACAGCTTGTAAGTTTCCTTTCCTTGTATTATGATTAGAGATGATGGTATATCGCGAAAATTTTTTGCACCAACATAGCCTTGAAACCACTGACACACCGTAGCTGTCTGCAGACCAATAACAGGCATCAAATATTACAACAGCGGGATTCTTATTGGCTTAGTCAAATTGGGGCAACAGCTCCATGTACAAGCGAAAGCCAGTTATCTTTTCATAAGCTGAGCGTATGTTGAAGTCTAGCAAATAGTCAAGTTTTCCAGCGATAAACCATCATCTCTAATTATGATCATAAGATTGGTGCTTGTGCCGTATTACCATTAGATGTTGATGTGTAAGTGTTATCAAAGCCGCGTAAAGATATTGAGAATACGCTCGATAAAGCTGTGACATCGTGATAATGTGTTCGTTACTTTAAGCGGATGACGTTGACATGTTCTAAACTTGCTTACAAGTCGACCGGAGTCCATTAAGAGTGAAATCCTCATGAGATTGTACATGTCGAGCGTGTAGAATACGTCGCAGGACGCCCGAAGCTTTTGATGTTCTAGAATGACAGCAGAGCGATAACGCGAGAACAAATGACAGGGCATTACATCTCTTTGAACACAAGCCTCTGTGTGATGTGTGTCATCTGTTATCATGCGAACATTAGTGCTGACATTAAGTGTCTTATACGAGCCGAAAATGAAGTTATGCATTAGTCATCTGCCTCGTGAACAACATCTTATTTCCTTCAGTATTCAGCACTCAGAGGGAGCAGTGCGTAAGTTAACACTTAAAGCGTTTCTTTAAATTTTCATAAATATGGAAGCCAATATAGAAAAAAAAACAACAGCCCTAGAAAATAGTTCTACCATCTTTATGAGCAAACGTGTGATTAGTGTGGCACACTTATTGTGAATTATTTATGGTACTGTAATTTTCTTATATTAATACAGGCGAATTAGACTACTCTGAAGGAACGTTTCACACAACCAAAATATTTGATACTAAATAGACAAATTCGACAAAAAATAATTTATAGGTTTGCTATTTTTTATCTTCTACGTTTACTATCAAATTCCAGCGAATTTATAAATACCTGTTTCAGCGTTAATTTATGCACCAAGATCTCTTAAGTAAGTTTTATTAGGTAACGTTTAAACCAAATGCATTCGTAATTATGTTTTGCCGAGGAAAAAAAAACTATATGCAAGGTAGTCGAAAATATGTACGTATACGATTTGAGCAGGTAGTAAATCCCAATGCATTTTACTGAGCATACATTTATTTACTTTGGCTTGGTCATGTAAAGTTGACCAGGAAACAGCACGTGTAAATATAGAGCTTTGGAATCTCCTCAAACCACGCAGTTCCCGCAAAGTGCCCGTTGAGGTGAAATACATTTTTCACACGTTCCCTCGCGGTGTAAATAAACCGCTCCGTTCTTCTCAGTAACCTTGTTACGTGGGCGAACTTCTTCGAAAGCCCTCTGTCAAAACAAGTGCCGGCGTTCAAAAGATTTCCTCGGCGCTTCGTTTATGACACGTGTTGGTACTAGAGGGGACGGGAAGGGGTCGCCAGCCTTGCCTCTCGGCCCCCGCGCGAAATTCTATTAATAATGAGGCCGCCATCTTGACTGTGTAAACATCTCTCGACACGGGGATAATTCACCCGCTGGAAACAAACAGAAAGTGGTTTATTTACCGAGAGAACAGGGCTATACACAGATATAAGCTGGCGCGAGCGGCACTTCATGCGCAAGTGGCGAAGTGAGTCTCGGCTGATAGCTGGAAAGCCTCTACAGAAATCGTTTCTGCGCGGCGATAGCCCGAGTGCTGTTCTTTAGCAGAAGTCAGTTAATTCGATCGTCGTTGCTTTGAAAACACTTGATAAATACCATAGCTGGTTAAGAGATTCATAAACTGATCTATCAATTTTACTTTCACACATCATACGCACCAGAAACACATGATGTTTGCATATGAGTAGAATATTTGCAATATTTGTTTATCAATTTATAATCGCAGTGCAACAGAACCTCCGAGCATTATTTGATAGAAACCTTTTGGAGATTCCTTTTGCTCCCAGAAATGACAGCTTTCCAGTCAAATAATTTTCCCCCTACATCTGGTATGATTATCTTTAGTCTGAACTCCTCTTTGTTTCACATCTGCTACACAGCTTTGTTTTCATACGATCACTTTTGGAATCAAAAAGGTGTAAACGTAGCGATTGTTTTGCTCACCCATGCGATCAGTACAATTTTTTGAACTTCAGAATGTTTGCAATCAAAAACTCTGATTTACGTGTTGGCTTCGGCGGTGTAATGATGAGATCATGTACCTGTCACTTTGGAGATCCGGGTTCCTGTCATTAGGTCCTGTAGCTGTACAGTCAGAGATAAACTACTGATCCTTCTGTCGTCCGTGATTTTTTTTGTGAAACGCTATTTTGATTTGTGTTGGTTTGTTGAACGAAATTTATTCAACTAAATACAGCCTGTATTAGGTACTCTATTGGACTTAGCTCCAAAGTAAAAAAAATGAGTTTCTGGAAATTTATTTAGTGAAATTGGTGCTAACTTGTGAATAAGCAAATACACTGGTAAACGTTGACTAGGATATATATTTATTTATATACAACTTTAGTGTTCTATTCACTTACTCATCAACGCACAGCCTAAAACGTTGTACCGAGAGACATGACATTTTGAGCATGTCTTCCACTTACGCCGTTCCATCTAAAAACACTTCCACTGCCACAACAAAATGCTTGTTGCTTTTAAATAAGAGTAAGAGTCACTGCTAAGTAACTTTGCAACAAAGAAAGATATTGTCGAAAATTTACATTAATGGTAACCGAAAATTGTTCCACTATTAAAGTAAATTAATAGAAAACTTTATGGCGAAGTTAGTTGTGTTGGTATTATCAGCAATAGCTTTATGTTGAATAAAATCTTATCTTCGCTACAAAGAAACTGGTGCAATTTCCAAGGAACATTTAAAAAAAAAATAATTAATGCAGTAACTCCAAACATTAGTTTTACAAACCTTTCTTTGCTGTATGCAATCTTTATTTACCACTAGCATAAATATCCTCAAAGAAAAATTTTCTTTTGCTGTAAATAAAACATTTTTACTGTGTAGGCTACCAATAGTAACGGATTTTTTTTTTCAAAAAGGGTGAAATGAGTTTTCTATGAATCCTCGATAGCGCTTAAACCCTTTTAGATAATGAGGTGATTTTGCTTTAGAATGAAGCTTAAAAAGTACATATTACCTAGTTTTTCGGTTCTTCGAAATTCGGAAATTAAGGTAGTGAAAAGGTTGAAATATCGAGATTGTTATTCAACATAAATTAAGCTTACTTAAATACCTAAAATGCTGTACAGTAATTTTTAAATTCGACAATTTAGGTGGTTAAATATGTAAAATGTCCTAGAAATTCCAAAAAGCAGGTATGACCACGGACAAAAAGTTTATAAGTGGTTACTTTTTGCTGTCGTGTTGATACGTTTACCTCTATGGGCAAGAGCCTGTATATACAAGTTTACTTCCTTAAGAATTCTAACGACCTACTTTTGGCGTAGTTGTTTAAACACTGGTTTCGGGTTCGAATCCCGTTTAAGGCAAGGCGACGGAGAACTGCTGTGATATTATAAACGCATATATTAGTGGCAGCTGGCAGAAGAAATCATTTCATTTGTAAAGTATGAACATTAAAGAGTTCCATTAATTTGTGGCGTATATATCCACTAAGAGGTGAAAGGGGTAATATGTATTTCCCGATATCATTCGATATTCTATAAGCGTGGCGAGTTATTGTTATTCATTGCAGGTAAAATGTCGTACAAAGTTTTTTTCCTATGTCTTCAGTGTCTCATTTTCGTGATAAGCTATCGTTTTAGCTTTTACTTCAAAAATACCACGCGGGCAAAGACGCGGCTAGGAAGCTAGTACACAATAAAAAAAAACTCTAAAATTGATACTTCATTTCAAGAAGCGCCTTAGGTGTTAAATTGTAGGCCATGCCTAGCTAGTTGATCACGAAGACCTACGTGAGGGATAAACCTATCGTTACTGGCCAACTGTGGAGAATGGATAATGTGAGATGGGTGTGGAGAGGGCAAGTAATTTACTTCACGGGGGTTGATTATCAAGCCCATCTGACGGTTCCCAGAGATTTATCAAATACCATTTTGTTGTGAGATCGGTCTAGATATAGCGTTTAAAGAACGTTTCACTCGTGCCACCAAAAGTGATAAAATGGGAGTTTTCGCAAAGACTTTGTGGACACGGTAGTGTAATGATCTGAATACTTGCCTCTCGCTAGGTCAAACCGAGTTAATCCTCAGCTCCGTATTTCCCGCATGTAGGATACGAGGCGGACGCGTCTTTTGGCGTGCGGGTTTTCTGGGCGTACTCCTGTTTCCCTGTTATGTCATTCCGTCGTTGCTCCATATTCATCTCATTTCATCCACACCAGCGCTCAAGTTATACGTGCAAAAACCACTGACCAAAATATTCTTCTTCTTGCGGCATTCGCCCTGTAACTTAGTTATTATTATCCTGATACATAATATTTAAAAACGTACATATACGTGTAGCATATCTTTTACTTTATTAGTTCGCGAAATAATTAAGTCACTATAAAATCTTCTTAAATAGTAACATAAGTAATTAATCCATACATAGAGCCACAATTTTATTGCGAAAATATATTTTGCAAAAATAGTTGCAGTGTCTTATGTGCGCATCTGCACTTCTGCTTCATGGTCACTGATGGGATGTTTTAATTCTCTAGGAGTTCTACTGAAAAAACACAGGCACATGATATCGCAATTTCACTATTATTGGTGTAATCAAATTAGAGACGTGCCTGAACAAAGACACCCTGCCAATGATAATAAAGCGGAGCTGTCGATGAGCACGTAAAATATGTTCGGGTCAAATTCGTGGCCCTACCCATACATACTATGGGACTTTTACCTTACTTTTGCTTATAAAGATAGCAAATTGTTGAGCGCTGTTACCATACACATCTAAAGGTGGATTCACAATGCCCCGACGAGGATGGACACAACAGATCCGACACAACAGTTCTGTAAGCAAGACAGCCACGACGATTCTAGCAGCATTCACAACGTTCCGACATGCGGCTCGTCGTGGTATGGCCGTCGGCAGTACCAACAAGTAGGCACCACCACACTTTATTGAATATATTATTTCAATCAGCTGTTCAATGAAAGAATTAAAATAATTGTAAAAAAATGTCGAGGAATAAAACGCAACACAAACATAATGAATAATGTTCTTCGCTGAAATAAAAGTACTAAAAAAAGGTTAATTTATAATCTATTCGCAAACAACCTAGTTGCTTTGTTTGTTGCTTTGTTGTAAATGAATTGAAGCCAAGGTACATTCAGTGAAGTTTATCCGTTTTCGAAGTGTTATTATAAACATAACAATGTTATACAAGTGAAATTTACGAGTACTATCAGTTGCAAGTAAATTTCGTTTTGTAATGTTGTGTTTCCTTTCCCCGCAAGGCCCGACACGGCAAAAATTAGAAATAGAATGCACTTTCAGGGCAGTAATTTTGTCGGACAGATGCTTGATTTTTATTGGTTGCAGCTCAGATTTTGTTGTGTCAGGCTCGTCAGAGCATTGTGAATTCACCTTAATAACACATGTATTCGTTCGACTGTTTCCTAGAAATGTATAGGAACGCTACCTACCATTGTTGTATGTGAAACACTTTCACCATACCTACAATCTTAACACTCCTATACGGTAAGTTTACAAATAATGTTGTACAGTGTGAACACTGGATTACTCATAAGGGCGCGTTATTGACGAGAAGACTGAATGCCTGTTCAGAGACTTAGTGCGCAAAATTGACGATGAGGCGTGGTGCTCGTGCATAAATCCTCTGCGTTCCCACTTTACTAGGTCACGAGTACACAACTTATGCAGAGCAAGTACGCTGAAAACAAAACGGTATCGGCCGCAGGTCAGAGATCAAGTTTGGCTGCCCGGAATATTTCTGTGGCTACCAAAACATATCAATTTGTTCCAGGTGGTTTTACATACAGAGTAGATTTTTCTTCTACTGTTCAATTTATCTTTGAAAGATTCCCGCAATGGATTGGTTAGTATTATAAACATAACCGTTCGTGGACGTAACGCCATTGAGCGAATGTTAGCGAGTTGCAGAAAAACCTCCCAATCAAATGGAAAAAAAAAAGAGAGAATAAAGCTAGTAATAGCTGTTGTCAACAAACATGTAACATACATATAAATCAAAGAAATAATTTGCCATACGCCAGTGCAGCAAATGTTGCGTTGCAGAAAATCAGAGAAATCCCGCAAACAGACTAGTAAACAATCAAAATGGGGTCGACAACTAGCAAAGGAAGGAAAACGCATGCAATCCCGCAACTAGCCAACTAAATTCCTTGCGAAAGCGTTTAAAAATAACGTGTAAGATACACATGACTCCGGAAAGAAATAAAGCCGTGTACAAAAAGACGAAAAAAATAAATAAACGAAATAATAGAACTATAACTGCACGAATTAATCCTGGTACGGAATATAGTAATTTTATCAAGAAAATGCGATACAAAAAGTATAAGAAAAACAATAAAAAAATTAAAGTGCATGAAAAATGACGACGAAACTGCACGAGGACATTGACGACAAAACAAATGACAAGATACACGAATGTAGGTGAGCACAGATGGCACAATAAAGAAAACACATACGAAAAGTAGCAAGCTTCCTTCAGTGTAGTAATAGAAACAATCAACGTAGTACCGGTATCCAATCATAACTGCTGTCCCACACGATTATAGTACGTACTACAATAATTTTTTCTCAGGGCATCTCAACATAAATAATTTTGTAGACGATATAGTAGCTGACGTAAACTAGTTTCCAGTGATTCTCACTATTTTCACTGATGGACGAAGTCATGTTATTTGGCGATACAGTTAATTTAGTGATCCAGGAAATTTGATGATACCGATTCTCGAAGGAACTGTCAGTACAAGGAATTTACCTACACATATTTATAAAAGCATCACTATATTATCTGCATCGTCACACAACAAGATTTTACCCTGTACAGACGAAGCAAAACCCGAGGGTAAGGTAAATTCTAGTCCGGGTTAGGAAACTCAACGTTATTAGTTTGGTAAGGGAAACATTTTACCGCTGGTTGCGCTGCTATCAGTAAGGGGGCTTACATATAGGGTACAATTCTCACTTTTTAAAATTTAGAGTGTATTTCGTCATTCAACTAGTCGCCCTCACTGATTCACTCTGCGAATAAGCTTATCAAGATCAAAAAGCGGGAGAACACTTGTTTTCGCGTAAGGACGAGGCGAGACATGCGAGCAGATGCGTGATGTGAGATCTGGAAACGTTCCAACCACACCACTTCGAATTGACGACTGTTCTGACCGAAGCTTTGCCTCTCCACTTCATATTCAGGCAGCACAAAGACCGCGTTTATTTTGGTAGCTGCAGTCCCCTTCAACGAGGTCCTTTTCCGAGAGAAACTAATGTCTCTTTCATGAGTCCCGCTCTCGTCGAGACGACAAGACATGTTAAAAGAGTCTGTTTTTAACAAAAAGTATGACGGTTATATTACGCATCAGTGTTCTGGAAGTCAGTTTCGGCCAAACTCAATTAAATGTGCTTGTATTCAGGATAGCGCAAACATTAATCTTGTGTGTGAAATTTTCTGAAGTTATGAGTGATGAGTAATTAGTCGTAGTGCAGTGAGTCTGGGATGAATTAATGTTATAAGGCGCGCGACGTGTCACACATTTTTTATATGTTGCTGTCACTGTATGTACCTACCTACGGCAGCTATGTAAACAAGTTTCTAACAAGTATAAAAAAAACTATTTGTGTCCGTTAATTTAATTATTTCCTCCTTCGCTGTTTATTTTTGCAGTAAATTAAGGGAAAAATAGTTTCATGATGTAACTTCTTCTAACAGCGTAATATGCTGTTTAAAGTTGTGACTTCAAATATGATAATTATAGTCATCAGTGGCGTAAGAATCTAGGCAGAGGAAAGTAAAGAGTGTACTAGATACAGTCAGATCTTCTACATCGTAAATTTAATCGAGTAGTAGACACATTTCAGTTGAAAATTACCTTCCTTCTACAAACGAACAAAAGTATTGTTAAAACTGCCAGAGATTTGTTTCCGTTGAGTAATACACATAAGCGTATTTATATTCCATCTCTACGAACACGTACAGCCAAAGCAGATGGCGCAATTTAAATATTACACAGTACTTCTTTCGCTTTGCTTATCAACGCTACTACTGGACTTCATTGTCGTCCACTCACAACTGTAAATCTTGTTAGTTGCGGCCCGCGACAGCGAACAATGTCACGCAAGTTTCTTTTCCGTAACCTGTCTTCTAGCTTGTTTCAGAACGCTTGGCTAAATTTGAAAATATTGAAAACAAACGAACACAACGAAACACATTAAAGTTTTGTCAACTTGAGATATCTGTAGTTGAGAAGTGTTTTATTGAACTGCGTGGGAAATAAATATTTGTTTACTGAAATATAAGAGGGAAAGACTAAAACAAATACGGAAATATCAAAACATTCCTTTTGATCAATATGTCATCGTATTAAAATAAAGAAAATCTTGAGTGAGGTTCGTGCAAGGCACACACTTTTCTATCGGATAACAAAAATGAGAAAGTTATTATTGTTACTAGCATTAACCTACAGACGACTGAGTCTATAACCATTCACTCAACTCACACAAAGGAGATATGAGTTAGATTCCAGGTGATATCTTCCACAATTTTCACTCATTAGAAACGTGATGGACATTACCGTTGACCGACGGGTTTTATCGGGGTTTTTCCGTTTCCTCTACCTTCTCATTCCACCGCTGCTTCATTATTACTTCACTTTACCCACATCAGTGCTCAATAACTTGATGTTAAGTGCTATGTTATGCACGTAAAATCTATTTTAAATTGTAATATTATTTATACGCTAGTTTTAATTTGTATACAAGTTGACGAGGGTTAATTTAAAAGGCGCTGGGCAGAGCCAACGGAAATAATTTAATTAATGGGCTACTGCGTAATCAGATTGTAAATACAGGCAGTGAATTTGTGAACTGTTAAAAAATTAATATGATGCATATGAAAAAGTTACGAATTTAATATTGTGGAAATCAAGTTAAAATTACAATATTAATCCATGCTATTGAAAAAATGAGACGTAGTTGTGACTGATCGAGAAGTACGGGTTTAAAGGCAAAAATAACAAAAGAAAAATACCATAGTTACTGATTTAAAATCAGATACGTTCTAATTACTAGCAACGTTTGCTTGACAATATTGTATACATGAATGAAAAACAGAGTACTAAATGAAATTGAAAGAAATACATTTTGTAGCTATCACAAAAAAGGAATTTGTTTGTATTTTAATGTATATAAAGTAAATATGATGAAATGTAATAATTATACGTAATTATATGTAAGCACGTTGTACATCTTTCACTCAACTGTTGGTTTACTCAGACGATTTTGTGTTCGTTATAACAAATGTTTATAACTACCTTCATCAATGACAAATAACACAATTGTAGTATTTATTTTGTAGTTGCTTTCTTATGATGGGACCGAACAAGGCTGCAGAGTGGTAAAACATTTGAATTATATTATGGAGGATCCGGGATTGATTCCTATCCTTGTAAATCTAATTAAGTTTTCCATAGTTTTACATGAACGTGCTCATATGATTCTATACTATTGACCACAACAATGGAAATTAACACAAATCATTATCAACTAACTTATTACACCAAGATTCCAGCAAAATATTTGTTCAGTACAGCCAATTATGAAAGGGTTGAAAATTAATAAAATTATCCGAGGGAAACAACTAAGATAGTTTGATGTTTTCACAAAAAATGTCCTCAAGGATATACGACATTAGAGAAAAATGTTTGCTTTGTTGACTCTAGCAAAGTTCGGGGAAGTTGATAAATCAAGATAAAAAAACAACCTCAAAATACAATTTTTGTTACAACTTTGTGAGAAAGTGTTTTGTCAGAGTGACAGGTTTCTTTAACATATTACATTGCGGCGTGACAAGACGATTCTGAATGTTGACTTTTAGAAAAATCGTGGCCTTCTTGCGATGTATTTAAAGTGTCCAACGCCCATTTGAACGTGTTAGTAAAGGTGAGAATGGAAGGAGAATAAGAAAGTAGTAAGAGTAGGAATCTGAATACGGAATGTCGGAATGCAGATGTAAGACCTTAGCGAAACTCGCCCGCGGAGGTCGTCATGCTAGGAGCCAACACGCCAAGAGTCAACCACCTCCTGAATGGCGAGTCGGGAAAAGTCGGTTCTCCGAGTGCACGCCACTTTTACCGGCGATACTAGTACACGGATCTGACAGCAAACGTCGTAAAATAAAACAAGCGTCAGGTACTTAAGTTCACGCAACGTGCTCTGGAAAACCGCACGCCTCTCTGCGCTGACATCTGACGTCACACAAGCCGAGCTGAAAGTTGACGAGGAGGCGAGCCCTGCAGCACCAGCATCTCAGACATATCAGCGTCAGTGGTGCAACCAAGATTTGGTTTTTCGGTGGGGGGAGTTACTTTCGAACAACATTTATAATGCAAATACTTTTACTATGTGTAGTGGCTAGCGTGGTTTTAATAAAAAATTCAAGATGCGGCAAATTTTATCATTTAAATTTTTCCTTATTCATTGTTTTAGATATGTTTATTTAAAACTATTCTTTATAATTAGTTTGCGAAACACATTATAATTTAAAATTATAATTACATTTTTCTGCTAATTCACTTGTCACACGTGGAAAAGAATACAGAAAATGGTTTATCTCTGCTCACTTTCACAAGACAAATGACTGCCGATTTGAATATCATTACTAAATACGCAAATCTTTTTGCAGTGAACACTAAGTAATTTTATCGTTGAAAACAAATCACCTAAACAGCAGTTCATCCACAACAACATTATTTTCTTCTTAATACATAGCTCTATGGGGGAAGGGGGTCAAGGAAGAAGATACACCCTCATCCCTGAACGGCTGTCGTACTTCGAAAACTCTCGGACGAATTTACCTATGGTCAGCGTTGTCAAGTTATCACTTATATTTCTCATTAGATAAAAAAGAACCAAATGTATTAAAGAGAAGTCATCGCCTTGCACAGGAATGATGATGTAGCGTTTTTCACGAGTTCTGTTTTACTCGGAATTGTTTAACTAGTGCCAAATATCCTTATATAGTAGATGATACCACTTCAAACTATGATTTTTTGTTTTAAAAAAATTAGCATGCTTTTTAGAAACATATTATTTTGGGTTTCTCAAACTGTATGAATATGGCACATTCATATTGCTGTTTTTTTTTTAAAAAATAAAATAAATAAAACGCTAACCATGTTTGTAAAAAGAGAAGCATTCGTTTGCCTTTACGCCGTAATTTCCACAAATAAAATTAATGTCTCCACTGTAAGTTCTATTGAGAAAAGATTACAACAAAACACCCTGTGCAACACATCAGTGGCTTGTTTCCGGTACAGGAAAGGCAATGAACTGATATGCCAGCTTCCCGCCGACCGCTTTACTTTAAGGGCGCGCTTGACGGAAAATTTTATTGTTTCAAACATTTTTATATTTGTACGATATATGGTTTATTTTGTAGACATACATGGCGACTCTATTATACTGCAATACAAATTTTTGGCTTTCATAGTTTTTTTATAATGGCATTACAAAGTCCAAATTTGCATAAAACCGTTTTACGCTTTAAAATAAAACCAACTGACTTACCGAACTGACATAATTCCCACTGAATAACTAAGACGTAGACTAAGAGGTGTCCTATATAAAAACAAAAAAAAAAATTCTTAAAGTTTTAATTTCAAATTAAAAAAAGTTTAAAAATTAAAAATTTTAAAATTATTTTTAATGTTATAGAGGAGACCCTGTAGCCTATAATATAGTCATTCAGTGTGAATTTTTTCTGTTCGGTAAGTTAGTTGGTCTACCTTTGAACCATAAAACCGTTTTATGCAAATTTGGAGTTTGATGTGCTATTATAAAATACTACGAAAGCTAAAAAATTTTCATTACAATAAAAAATAGCCACAATGTATGTCTACAAAACAAACCATACCTCGTACAAATATGAAAATGTTTAAAACAATAACAATTTTCGGTCAAGCGTCTGAAGCTGAGACTTTATCGTTTTACTGGATGTAACCCTGTAGAAAGTCCAGTGCTCTCCTATCAAAGTTTCGTTTGTATAATGTCATTAAATTCTGAGCTACTGCAGTCTGACTTATACGTTTGTGACTACGTTGGGGGGGATAACGATGATGTGTTTTCACACCGGGGCTGGTTGGAACCTGTGACGCGACTAGGCGAGGGTGAAACTGCGGTGGTTCGCTATTGCCTTACCCAGGATAAGGTTGGGGGGGGGGGGGGCACACAACACCCAGTTCTAAACTCAGAGAAGTTACTGTAAATTTTTCTCCTCGGCCGAGAATCCAACCAGGTACCCTCGACCTACCGACAAGGAGCGCTAACCATTTAGCCAAGAGGTCGGACACAGTTGGAGTGACGTAAAATAGTATTTTTATAGCATGTGCGTTGTTTTGAAAATACCATTCCGTCATCGCCATTAACGTGTTTTTATTTAGAATAGACTGTTCACGATAAAGTGAGCACTGCTTGAATTTTTCTTTCAGCCATCATGCAATCGTTTTTACTATTTGTAATATTAAAACTTTCAGGAAACTAAAACAAGCGTAAACGTTCCACAACTCTCAAAACTTAACATCTTAAGGCCCAAATAAAATACAGTTTTTGGATATTATAAGTGTTGGAGAGTGTTTAGTTTAAAGTGAACGGACTATAGGTAAACAACGGGACACACTTTAACGTTTTGTCTAAAAAATTGCTCTTCTAACACCCTGCTTCGCATTAAACTACACGTGCTCGAATATTTAAGGAATAATGAGTGGGTTTTTATCGAGACCTAAATTATTTCATTTCACGTAGGTTGTGAAGGTGCTGGTTTAAGTATGCCAAGAACTTGGCGACAGTACAACGTGCGTTATATGTCTGTGGAGTGGATTAACGTAGAAAGACCAACAAGTTCACTTAGGCCGCGGTTACACGGCGGCCTGAAGTAGATAACCGAAAGAGGTTTAGTCAGGCATTTTTAAACACGTTCAGTGTATAGCTGCCGAAATGAACACATTCGGGTGATTACACGATACTCGATTGTCACAGTCCAAATCGATTGTGTTTTGTTACGACAGTATATTGTTTTGAGGTTATGTTTGGTTTAACAGTTTAACCTATGTACATAAGGTAAACAGAGGAAAGTAGCTGGAGACCCGTCAAATTTACGTTAATTATATTTTTTGAATTCACTTGTTTACATATTAAAAGTTGCGTCGGTCGCGATAAACATAACCTTTTGAAAGCTCTACTTACACCGTCCCAAAGCTTATAACACACTCATATGTTGGTGCAATGTGTTATGTGGTGACCAAAATTCTTCGTGACACAAAACATTTAAACCAACATTACACTTTACGGAACGTGGCAAGGATTTTCGAAAAGTTACCTTTACCGCGAAAGACGACGTGCCTGCTTCATGCGTACAAGAGTACTGGAAATGGCATACATTCTTTTTCCTTTGCAAATATATTGAAGGGCTCATATTTTAATTACTTAATTTCCGCTGCTGCAACATAACACGGGGTTGTCAGCCATCTTATGCGCAATGCTCGTTGACGTTTAACGAGCCAATCGCAACAAGGCATACATATTGTTGTTTAGGTGAAGAACCTTTACAACCTGTTCAGTTTGAATAGGAAGCAGCAACGATATGAACTACTTCCGACACCGTGTGACCACACGTACGGCTGAGCAAGTTAAATTTGAGCTAGTTCCGAGGCCCGTGTATCCGCGGCCTTAGTCGTTTGTAGGCCAACCTCGCTCAGGAAGCATGTAAGAAGAAGATAAGAGAACCTTATTTAAGCTGAAGACAACAGAAGTTGGCAGCAAGTCCTCTCACAATCAGTGGCGTATCGTGGTCGTGTTCCAAGGCATGCGGTTATAAGCAATGACTATACTCTAAAAATTGAGTTGTCTGTGGGGCCATTATACTTGTAGGAACAGAAATACTCTTCTTTCGGTAGCATATAAAAGGCAAGGAACGTATTGTGCAATAATATACCCCGGTCTACACAACACATGTTTATTGGATATGACGGGCAGGCACTTTGCGTCCACGTCCTCAAATTGTATAGTCGGAACTCATATTCCACGCCTTGAAACACGTCACTGCTTACAATGAATCAAACATCAGAACACGAAATGAGATACAATTGTGAGTTTTACTCGTTGGTAGCTCTGTGTTACTTTCATAAAATAATTTTCGTTATTACACGTACTTTTGATAACGCCGTTAGGGCGCGGTTCACTTAAGTTTTCAACGTCTTTTTATTTTGTATTTGTACCAGATATTTTTTTTTATTTTAGACATAAATTGTGGTTTAATTTTTTTCTTAGAAAATTTGTGTATCTCTCATAGTTTTTGCGTAATAAATCGTAAACGTCAAAATTTGCACTTTACGCTTTTATGTACGCCACTGAAACCAACTGACATACCGAACCGAACAAATTCACAGTGTATAACAATGTTGTAAGCTCTGATTTGACACATATAAAACAATAAATATATATTTTTGAATTAAAAAAAATAGTTGAAATTTTTAAACATTCATTTCAAAATTAAGATTTTTTTATCAAATACAAAAATATTTAATTTTCCGTTCTTACATATGTCAAATTATAGCCTACGACATTGTTATACACTTTGAATTTTTTCGGTTTGGTTTGTCAGTTGGTTTTAGTGGCGTAGTAAAGTGAAAATTTTGACGTTCACGACTTATTACGCAAAAACCATGAGAGATAAACAAATTTCTTAAGTGAAAGATTTAATCACAATTTATGTCTGAAATAAGAAAAAAAATATCTGGTACAAATACAAAAATAAAAAAGGACGTTGGAAACTGAGGTAAACCGCGCCCTTAAATTAACTACATTGTTGATTAAATGCGTTATAATAGATGCATCAATTCAATTCGTAATTATTCCGTAAAGCATTTGTTTTACGAAGCGAAAAATTGTGACTTTGTGTGTCCTAAGCTTCGGCAAGGATTCGTTTGTCGTATTCGAGACACGATGGTCTGACCACGCTAATTGAAGCCGACGGTGCGAAAGGAAGGATTAGCAGTCCGACGTGCTGCCAAGCAATATGCCGACAACACAGAGCTGTCAAACTGGATTCGCACGAATGCAGACAGCTCTGTACGAGAAGAAAACAGTGCCAGTCAACTTCTCCAGAACGCGCTCTCGTTTTCCGCTCGAGCACTGAACATTCAGAAACAAGTTTGACTAAAATTTAAGCTCTCGCAGAAGTTCGAACAAGCGGGAAGATAGTACATTAATTCTAACATCTGATGAATGATTACACAAAATAAGCAAAGTTGAGAGCCAGAATTTTTTTTTAAATTTGTGCCATTGTTGCGGATTAATCTATTGCTCAATACAAATTTTCGCTGTATAGTTAGTTGTACGTCATGTGTAATTATACATCGATCCCTAAGCAATGTGGATGTAACGGTATTATATTTGATAGTTCCAGTTCACTAAAAATAAACACGTCCTGTGGAAAAGTTGATAGATTTAATGTACAGAAAATCAACACTGGGGTCTGTAAACACCAGTTTACCAGTAGTTCTACAACTTAAATACTATTTTGTAAAAACTGGAGCGTGATACATTTTTCGAAATTGTTTCCCAATCAGCGAACAAATTCACATTAAATGAAGCTAACATCTAAAACGGTTTTCCATTGAATAGACCAATCAGTGCTGTTAGAATGGATGATAGCACAAAAAATAGACAGACCTAATTTACTTATATATTTACGCAAATATTCTTCCAAATAAATGCCACCCCAGGTATTTCAAAACATCTGCGCTTCTGGCTTGGTCTTCATCATTTACTTGACGGGTCGCTCTCGATTTTCGAATGTGTGAAAACGTGGCTGAGTTTGCTGTTGACCTGTAAATTTTCCTCTTCCTTGTAATGTTGGCACTGCTCCATACTTATCACATTATATTCTCACCAGTGATGAAGATTCACTGATGGTTAAGCTCGAAGAAGGTTTTTTGCACAATGTTCTTCCTGAAGTATATACAACTAAATAACAATTTTATTTTGTCATAAATTAGTATTTAACTATTTAACTTTTTAAAAATATTTCAAAATTAGATTCTAAGAATTTTTGTAGTGTTACAAATTATAAACGTCCCTTTTCCTTATTTTATTTAATTTGTATATATTTGGCTATGCCCAATCTCGAGGTAACGTTATACAATATATTTTGGTTGTAAGTAAAGGTCTGCAGAATCTCGAATTGTTGGAGACTTCATCACTCACATATTTAATAATGAACAGTACTTTAGAGTGAAGGGTATCTTGAATTTTTCATATGGAATGAAAATAATCTGGTGGCGCAAAGTTACCCGTGGGGGTGAAAAGTAACATAACTTTACTGTAACATTTTTTAACGAGCTCTGCATATTTAACAAGTTACGTGCAATATTCACTGCGAGTGCGTGGTAGATAAATAAATGTTGAAAACATACATATATTTCTGCGCTTTTTTCGAAGCCAATATGGATAAAATACTCATGACAATCCCAGATAATGGTATTTGCCAACTTTATGAGTAAATATTTATCCAAAATTACTAATTTGCTCCGCGTGATCTCGCACGAGGTTCCGGTGTCAGAGATTGTGCCTCAGAAGTTCGTAACGCTGGAAACAATTTCGTTTATAACGTTGGCTGAAACTATTGTCTAGAATTGCTACTGTTTTAATTTTCGCAAATTGGCTTCAAGAAACCTACAGTTATAAATTAATGCTTTTAGCGTTGAATTATGTACCACGCCCTCTTGAGCGTTGACCAAAATTCTCTTCTCTAGATTCACCGTTTATACCCGTATGCTGGCCACATAACGGTCCTCAGTATTACCCTTCATTCAGTCCACTGTGAATCCTTCCCCACTGTTAAAAAATTACCGCCGTTGACCTGGTGATGCTTTATGAACAAGCTTCTAACGGGTTCAAGGTTAACTTCAAACAATACTTACTTTGCGTGTTCATCGATTGTTCTTCGTTCTAGTAACCCGAAAACTTTTGTGTCAAAGGACTCGGAATATTGTATGTTGGCTTGCACAGTGGCTGATCAATGACTCGCACACCAGGCGTTCATGAATGTTTTACAAGAGCAAATAAGTAACGTTTATTGTTATAGCCACTGATTTTTGGTGACAAGAATTATGCAACACTTCGTTTAAACGTTCTACGTGCACATTTACAAATCTGCCTCACGGTTATTGGCAGAGAGTATTTGCACAGATGAGTCGCTCATTTGACTGTTCTAGTCAGAACAAGATTTCTGTGACACCACAAGCTTGTGATTTGAGGTTAGAACTCAGAGACGCTGAGAGTTGAAAACATCCAATCACTGATAATGGAAAACGGCAGATGAGCACACAAGGCTTTGAAATAAGATAGTGCAAAATTCGTTTTACCAAAAAATCAGTGTGTTTATTTATCATCTAACATTTCAACGTGTGATGCAGGTTGCATATTAATATTCTGGCTCATGCATCAAACGTTGCAGAAGCTCTTACAAGAGAACAAATCGCATCAGGTACTGAGTAATACCTGCTCATCACACAGCTCCAGTAATACAACGTGCAATGTGGGCTGCTACGGATATATGCTGGTCGAAAAATATTCTGCTCTTTCCGAGCCGGGACTTGTTGATAACGAGCTCCTTAGAGCGTGCTGCGTAACGTTCACTCACAAGTTGATGACTGTGAAACAATAAAACTAAAGGTTTAATTCCACTGCATTCTGCGAATCGAAAAATGTCAATTATCATTCTAAAATCTGTGGTGAGGAAGTCTTTATCCCTAAAGTACTTTTTTCTTATCGCGGTTTTCAAGTTAATATTTGACTGAAATGTCATTTTTTAACAGAAATTTTCTTTACGCAGTTTTCTTTCGATAGTTTTGCCGAAAAGCATATTTCCTGGAATATTTTACCTTACGTTATTTTACCTAAACTAATTTTGTCTCAGTTTATTGTTTTTATAAGTAATTTTTTAAAAGTGGTTTAGCTTCACGTCCTTTAGTCTAAGATAGTTTCGCTACTTTTTTAAAAATTTATGTCAGACGAATAGACGCGTACTCATTCTATCAACAACAACATTCAAATAAAGGTGCTCCTGAAACTTGGGTTTCGTTAATTTCATAAGGAAATAGCGTTTTAAGAAGCAGCACTGGTAGTGGATGCAAAGTCGTATGAGTTTAAAAGTTCCCTTTACAAACATGTGACATTAAACGGGCCACATTTTGAGGTGCAAATGAGGAATTACTATAATGATAGGCAAAATATATTTGACAATTTAGAGTTTGGTTTAGATACGTTTTAAAAATAATTTTGTGAATTCGATATTACTAGTAAATGCTGTTGATAATTCCCTATTCCAGCGTTCTAGCTGCAGTCAGCTAACATATATAGGCCTAAATATTTTAACATAACACGTGTACTACTTCCACTGATTTTGTCACCACTTTAGGAACGTTTGGATGATGTACGAAGATGATGCTCACTTCAGTTGTTATCTGTGGGGTATTATTTTTGTATTTAGAGCTAGAATATTATTTTGAAAAATCATGTCCTTCTAGCAGAGACATGTGAATAATATGAAGCATCACGTTTGATATTAACAAGTATAAAGGGAATATACGTAACCGTAAGATCGTAGTGCTTATGGAGTAATAGGACGATTAATGTTAAGCAGTTGACATTTTTGACAATGTAATGTGAAATGTTGGAACCTTAGAACTGTAAAATATTTTTTTTCTGAAAAGTTATTTTTTTTTTCGGCTCTCGAGATATTACTTCCTCATTCCTCAAGGGCATGATTGGGAAAAATGCTGCCGAGAAAGAACGGTGTTTCACGGATGCACAGGGAGAACATTTCTTGTGATTTTGTGGAGCAGAATGTATATTACTTGATATTTTTGCACGAATTGTACGACGATGTATGGAGCTGGAGTGTTCCGTTGAAATGTAAGTACCTAAAAAAATAGCATCTAATCGAGAGGTGGAATTATACTTTTTTTGCTAGGTGGCTGTTCTCGCCCTATCCATAGTCTCCTACATCCATTAAAAATTGTTTTATGTAAAATACAAACACTTGAAATAAATGTTGTACATAGAAAATACTGCTTAGAAATTTAATACAACGATCACGCATTTAGCCTACTCTTGAATGACATATAAATGCAAAACCGAAAATCCAATTTTATAATAAGCTGTTAATTTTGGAATTCAATCAGTAATTATTCAGTCCTTCACCCCAGAAAGAATTTCACACATTTATTATGATAAAAAGCCAATTAACTAAGCTACGATTCAAAATAATATTTAATGCCTACCAGTGAGCAAACTTTATCTACTGCAAACACTCCAGGTTTTTCCGTCCTCTGCTACATTTCCTATGACTTCTAAAAGCAAACCTTAAGGCATGCATGACAAAGACTAGAACGTAGAAGAAGAAACAAAATGAGAGAACTGTAATTTTTGTACTGTAAATTACTGCACGCAGCTTGAAGAATAATAAAAAATGTTGAAGTTATAAAGGAAAAGGAGCTGATTATTGATATAGTACACATGAAGGGGTATTAAGTACTTATGTTGCGTGAAGATTCCTAAACCAATTAGCTGGTGTTATGCAAATTACCCGCACATATTTTTTAAATGCTAAGAGTCTGGCGAGGCGTGACCTACACCATTAGATTAAAAATTTTTTATGCTTTTGTATTGAGGGGTAAAACGAAGACGTAAATATGGATTTTGACATCGCGTCTGATTATCAAGGGAGATGAAATGAAGCTCGCGATATATGAATCACGAATTTAATGGTGTGAAAACTGGTTGTATAGAAAGTTTCCATTATACAAAGGCGAGTGTAGCGAAAATAACGACCAGCCACCTTTGCACTGACATTTTGCTCGTATCTCGTTATTTCGGAATTTAATTTACAATTCAGGTTTAATGAACACAGGTCGTAAAATAAACACACGTGACGCTGACGTTTCATGCTCGGTTCTTCGTTTGACCTCAGCTGATCGTATTCACCAAGAGAACGATTCACGAAAGTGACCTCAGGTAATGTCCCCCAGGGATTGAACAACACCGTAGACAAACAGCAAGCTCGATGCTGCGCGCGTGGAAGGTGAAATCTACGTGCAGGGCGTCGCCAAAGACCGGCCAAGTATCATACCAGTTTCATCAGTTTCTCCGCGGATGGAAGCTGAGACGGCGTAATTGCAGGCCCGAAGAGGATTAGTACTCAAGTTGACATTTTGTGAGGGTTCTCGGCGCGGAGTAGGGTAGGGAGAATAAACCTGCTTGCCATGCGAGAAATAAAAGAAAATGATAGGTGTCGGATGGGGAATGAGGGGGGCAGTCGTGTGTGGTTACATGTCCGGCCGTGGTCGGCAAAGGTCAGACCCCACCCAAGTCCCGAAACCAGTTTTCGCCTCTGACGGAAGATCATCGGTGCGGCGAGTCGCCTTTTCTTCTCGGGCGGGAGAACGAGGATCGCCTTGCCTCCTCGCGAGAGTGGAAGGGTGGAAAGCGCGATTAAGGGTATGTCTGCATGTGCGCGGTGGCCTCGACTCTGACAGCAAGCCATATATTCAGGCAGGGAGGTGTCCCGCAGCCGAACTTTCACCTGCCCGGTCGCAGAGAATTTCCGGACGCCACCCTACCTCCTCGGCTCCTGCTTCACCCCAAACCTAGCAGAGGCGACTTGCGTCACCACCTTGTTTAGAAACTGCAGCGTCTCAAATTTATGGCCGGGCCTGGTTCAACACTGCGAATCCCACGAATATTTCCTGTACGGCGTCGTTTTATCGCTGACGTCTCGTCGTGGCTAGAGAGTTGGGATTAAATGACCGCCCGAGGACAGTAACCAAATTGACATTTACCAGGTTTTCATTTCTTTTAAGGCGCTACAAGATACTTAACATGAGGAGTTACAACAGATTTTAACGCCATCGCAAGGCAATGAGGTCGAAGAACTAATAGCTAGTGTAACTTACTTCCCAGTGTGTTTGTACGTATTATAATTTCTAAATGTGCAGGACTCGTCCACATTTCACGGAAGAGCACAATAACAAGAAGGTGGTTCATAAAAATCTTAACATCTACATACTTATGGTGCGAATTGTGGTCGGCCTTCCAACGGTGAAACCTACGCTTCTCTCTTTTTGTAGCTTAATCTGAGGTTGACTCCTTAATAACAAAATTTAGGATACGTATCCAAGAAAAAATAGGGTTATTAGCCGAGAAACGTGTGCTCTGAAAATCATTGTATTGGAATGGTGTTAGCTTAGGTGTTCACCTAAATTTAAACATGAACTATTTTTGTTTTATAAGTTGGGCTCAAAGAGGTCTAATATGTTATGAGAATTATTAAAAGAAAATATTTTCTAACCACATGGGAATGAGACCAGGCATGATAATATGTCAACGTAAGTTTTCCAGTTCCTATATTAAAACTCTTTGCCAAAGTTTATAGAACAATTTTCTGTATTGATATTGAAAACTCTTTAGGTTCTTTCACCATCGCTGTAGGAAATACAAAATTTACATTTTACATCCACTATAGACTTGATTGCCTGGATTTTCCCGTTTACGTAAGACGGAAATGTTTTCCCTCGTCGTCTAACATCTAGGCTATACGTAAGATTAACTCAGTGCGCTTCTATGCAATCCAACAACATAATTACATCGCATCACTGAAATTAATTTTTATCAAATATTTGTTTGAATATGGCGAAATGAATATTTGCAAGATCTAACAAAATATTTTGTTACCAGCACAAAATACCGCACTAAACATTACTGATTTTTTGACCAAGTCAAATGTGTAGTTTATTTGGCAAAGTACTTACGTCTGACAATAAAATATTTAACTGTCGCAAATGTAACAACTAGTTTGGTAGCACTCAAAAGTACATTTTTTCATGCCATAGAACCCTTTATGATTGTGCACTCCTGGTTTGTAATCATTTCTCGAAAGGGGTTCTGCTATTTCTGTGACAATTAGCTTTATAGCTATATTTTTAAGTGTAATTAATAACCCTTTATTCCGGTACAAACAATAAACAAAGACGTAAATTTAGTTAATATACATCTGCGTAAAAATCGTTAGTTTCACAAATATTACATCTTTTAGGATGTGTCAAATCGCTAAAGTTCAGTCTTGGCCGTGGATGCTAATGAGTGGTTCTCAATGCGAGAGGTCCTAGATTTGATTCTCGGCACTACCAAGTATTTTTTTAATAGCTTGGCACATAAATCTGTACACAACCAAATAAATATATCATTTGTACTGATCCAATTGGGCAACAAACTAAAAACAACAAATCTATTTTGTTTGAGCAACAAAAATACTAATTTAGCCATATACGAATACATTATTTGGTTGCACTAAGCAAATTTCGTTAAACTCAACTAAACCTTTCTCGCAGTGTGGAGGACGATGATGAATATTTATGAAAATAGATGACTTACAGAACGGGAATCTATGTATGAAACACACGCCAGAGAAAACCTGTTTCGTCTCCGTTCTACCTAGCCACAGTTTTAGAGCCAGTGCTTAGTTTGGTGGAATAACAAACAAAACATGGCGAACTCCCACTACAGTTTTAGCAAACATTAACCACGTCACAGTTCGTTATTTCGACCGTAGAAGCTAGCTCTTGTATCTAACTTCTCAGTACATTTAAATACACGATTTTGTAATAATTTACACAGTGGATTGTGAAATGTCATTTTGTTTTATTTACTCATATGTACACTTATGAGTCATTTGTGTGTAGAAGTAATTTTCCATAACCCACATTCTTAGGTAAACAAAAACAATAAGTTTCACTTAAAAGGAAATACAATCTGTTTCCGCAACTAAATCAGTAGTGCCAATGGTTATACGCAGATATTTAGTTAAGGTGCAGGGATACAGTAGTTTGTTTTAGGTCTAAATATGAAGAATTAAGAGTATCTAAGCAACTAAAACATCTTAATATTAGAAGATTTTTACGTTCCTCGTAAGGGCTAGCACACTAACAAAATAGCCTAATTGCTTGAGACTTTACGTAACAGAGACGAAAGTAATTATTATTTCACAGGAAAAAACCGATCAAGGTAGTGCAACGGTAACACGACGGATTCGCATTCGGGAGAACCCTGGCTCGATTCCCGAATACGACCACCTTGATTTTTGTTTTTCATGAATTTTTGAAATTGATCCAGGTAAATACTGGGATGGTTAATTAACGAAGGTCATGGCCGATTCCTGTTAAAGTTCCTGCTATCGTGTCGAGTTGTCACTGTTTTTAATAACCTCACTGTCGACGTGACATAAAATTCACCTTACCATATATTCACAGAGAAAATCATTTGATGGTACCAATAAAATATGAATTCGCTTCTGGAAGATCAAATTTAAATTAACTAATTACACATTGCAATTATTATTTCGTTTAGTGTGTTTTGTTGATAACGGTATATTTTTATTAACGTATTTTTTTGAGAACCAAATAATTTTAATTGTCAACATACATTATACCTCGCCAAATTCATACAGATGCGTTTCTTACTTAATTGGATCAGGTTCCCTACTTATTACAAAACTATAATGTATTCTCTTTTTATCAAAAATAACAAATTTGAGTTTTCAAAACTAGCCTCATCATTTGTATGCGTAGTTTTAAATCTTGTATTTTTTTACTGTACAAAGTTATGATACCCATGCGAATTTAACAGTAAAGAGTGGAAAAATACTTCAACTTATCTTTCGTGGAAAGGAATGATGTTTACTATTAAAACTTTAGAAGCACATATAATAAAAAAACCAGAATGTTTATGAAATCATCCACCCTTGTCTACTACTTTGTATGTACACTGAACTATGTGCACTTACAAAAGCTATTCAATTTAAAAAAAAATATTTGTGAATGGATGCATATATTAGGAATAAGGCTAAATATAAGTCTTATTCATTGTAGTGGTTTTAAAGATTTAAATGAATTCTAATTTGCAAAAATTCATATTACACGTAGTCGATGTAGTTTCCATAACCCGGAGTAGGTATATAAAATTACTGAACGTGACAAATTAATATTAAATCTTTAACAGCACCTGCGTCACATAAAAACTATGATTCCTTTGATAATAGGAATAAAATATTATTTTACTTAACAAACTAACTGCTCTCCGAAATTACTTTTTTTTTTTTTTTTGCGGTAACACAATTTATTTCACTATAAAGAAAATTTCTCTTTAATAAATGAGCTACTGCAGAGAAGTTTTCAGTTTGTTACATAGCAAGTTTTCTTTACTGTAACCGAGAAAGTTTGCAAGGTTGTTATTTTTTTTTTTCGATAAAGAAAATACGCTATAACACAAATCTTAACTACCCTCAAGCAAACCTTTATGCCACGTTCCCTTATGTACAAAGAAAAACATAATCTCTGTAAAGAAAATAGCCTACTATAAGTTTATTCTTTGTTGCATAAAAGCATTTTTACAAAGTAGGGCTACATTAACTATCACGAATAAAACTGTGAAATGAACTAACTTGATTATTATTACACGTTGGTAGCGTTCGTTTATTTTATTACAATTAAATACAAAGCGACAGACATATCAAAAATAGTGTAACATAGTGCTGTATGTCGAACACCAAGAATTCTTAATAGCCTAGTGCTTAATGTCATGGGTTCCTAATTATTCTGGTTTTGCTAGTTACATTTTTAAATACTGAAAGGTAGCAGATACCGCAAAACCGTTGTATAGAAATATTGTTTGTACCATGTAGCCTATTTTTTTTTTCAAAATATATGTTTATATAATTTTGCCTACTTATCAACTTAATTAAATTTTATTAAAGTCAATAATAAGCCAAAATTAGGATATGTAGTAATTAGGATATGTAGTACAAACAATTTCCAACATTTAAATGTGACGGTTTTTCGATATCTACTACCTTTCAGAGTTAAAAAATTAAACTAACTAAATTAACGTAGATAGGGACCCGTTGTCTCAACGATTTTTAAAACAAAATACATTAATTCTACTTCTTGTACAACATGCTTTGAATCAGTAACAGCACTCTTATTTGCTTGATGATACATACAGGCATCTTCTACACATATGTTCCTAGTGTTATTCTCTGGGCACATTCTCTCGCCTTTTGCTTTCCGTCTTAGATGTAGAAACACATTTCTCGAGAAGGTCACAGCCTGCAGTTCAATTCTTCGCTACGGTGTACACCTGGTGAATGGTCTGGTGCGACGCGACCGCTGTTAGTGCCAGTCGCAGAACTCCTGGAAAATTTTCACCTCGTGTTTCAGAAGTACTTCTTCTTTTCGTTTCTCTTGCGAGTCGAGGCGAACGAGTCAGGTGTAACCTTTGAGACCTCGTTGAGCAGGTTACAACCACACACAAGAGAAATGGCATTAGTTGCACACGAGTTACTAACCTACATATGGCTAGCGGCTAAATGAGAATTAGAATTGGGATTATCCACGGCTGTAACTGCACGTATTTTAACGTTAGAATGCTTACTGTAACGTTTAGGCTACAGCCATAACGCAAAAGAGTTATGCTCTATAACTATAACCTTGTACTGAGCATTTAAACTTAAATGTTTGGCCACCAAAACACCTTTTTGTGTCATTATTTTACAACATGTAGGCTATGTAAACATAACGCACAAGTCTAAGGGCCGTATCTATAAACGGCTTTCGAATGACAACCAACTGCTATCTCCATAGAGAAGGCATTGACGAGCAGTTGGTTTCATTCGAAAGAGGTCTAAAGTTTCGGTCCTAAGATTGCTAAGTCACTATACGTTGCATTCAATGAAGTTTAATATAATTTTTTGACAAGTCGTAAACGTTAGCTTCTCAAGGTTTATTAATGTGTTAAAAACTCCTCGGCCTAAGTTAACTTTCTAGTACAGTAGTAGTCACCGTATAGAAATTAATAATGTTTTCTTGTTGGTGATTATAGAAACGGTAATAGCATATTGAAGTCAATAACTGCCGACATAAAACTAGGGTCATTTGTAACGATGCCTAACACATGACAATGTGTAGTAAATATCTAACATAAATTACTTTTTATCTAATCTTGCGGGGACGGTTCCGCTTACGTACAAAAAATGGCATTACTTTTGCAGTTACAACAATGTAAGCACAAAACTACGAGTACTGCCCAATGCGCCAGCTCCGAGTATCTCGCAGGTATGCATTTTTGGTCAGTGAAATTATAAATAATACAACGAGGCAGATAACATGTCAATTAACAAACTAACCGTAGTAACGTCGTAAGTTAGGGCGTGTTTGATGCTGTGTTACTGTAGAATACATTAAGTTTAGGCTGACAGATGCATACACGTCAGAGACTCAGAGATGATGCACGGGCAGTTACTCAGTCTGTTGATATTACATTTCATTAAATTTCTGTGGAATGGTATTTACGGCACTTACGATGAGCTTATGGAAGAGATCGTGCCTAGTCAAGTGCTCAGTTATTCTTAAACTCTCTAAGAAGTCACTCATACCATTAGTTTATTCTGAAAGAGTTTCAGGTAAGATGTCTTTTACAGGAGTATGCTACTGTCAGAAATGAAATACGGTCCTCTTTCCAGA
>PNEQ01016855.1:142188-176113 GCA_003012365.1 Medauroidea extradentata
GGACAGGGGCGTACGAAAGGATTTTTTGCGAGTTTGGGGGGGGGGGGGCTGAACCATGGAACATCAGAGGTCTTGAAATACTCGATCGTACTACAATAGCGGGGATCCGGGGGTCCTTCCACGGAAAAATTTGCATTTTAAAGGAGAAAAATTGTGCTAATTAAGCGTTTTACACACTAAAAACTGCTAATCAAGGTAAGTGGTTACTGCCTACATATATCTGCCATTATAAGAAAAACACTTTTAAATATCTGTAAATATAAGTTAGCCACATGCAGTGACATATGCAAGATTTTATGTCTTTAATATCAACTTAATGTGTGTTTATTGGAGAATTTATAGTTGTTTATATGTTTATATTATATACAAAATAAATTATACAATAACTGTTTAATTGTGCTACAACCTAAGCAGCTCAGTAGGGAAACATGACGTGAGCTTCGAACATTTGGGATCACTTTTGTGAACACGTTTCATATGATAACTTCTTAATCTAAATAAATCGTAGATTTGGGGAGTGCTGCAGCCCCTGCAGCACCCCTCTTGCGTACGTCCCTTGCACTGAACACAGCGAATGAAAATATTAATTTACTAATGTGATTTGCTACGTTTTACAATACGGGCGTGAACATGTTGCCCCAACTGTAACTCTCCGTAACTCTTCGCATTTGCGCGCTGTAATCTCGAATAAGTCCTTGCCGAGGATGCAAAATATTAATGTCGCACACGTTGATGACAGTATTTATTCTCTTTCTTTCCTCACTTACAAGCGGCATCTTAAGTTTTAACAGTGTTGGGAGACATTGGGCCAGAAATAAATTATTACACACTTGTCTAAAATAGGGGAAATTTAAACGCAGAATACGGACACACGTAGTTTTATACGTATTTTATTTTAATTTACTGTAAGAAACACTAATTTCCTTTAGTTAATGTTTCACGTACACTGGCCTTACTGTTTCTCACCCGAGATGTCCTCTTCGGTCGGCTACGGGGCTCCACGGTGTCTCTCACCTCCCACGGCAAAGTGCGCACCAGGCTTATCGGGTAAAGCTGGCAGGAAGGAGAGCTCAAGAGCGTTACAGAGCGGAAAAAAACTCATACTTTTGTTTATGTATGAAACAGTGTTACTTTTACAGACGTCACTTGGGAGTAACATTTTCCTTTTACAAAAATTTTAGCTCAGCCAGTTTTCCCATAATACTGTAGCACTTCAAAGTCAAAATTTGCATGTTTTTAGTTCGTACACCCCCCGAAAACTAATTAACATGATGAAACGTATTAATTCACAGTGAATGTACGTGTCACGGGCTAAGGTGTAAAAAAATCCAATACAAAATATTTTTATACTAAAAATATTCTAAATGTAGCAAAATAATTTTTAAATATCAGAAATTAAAAAAATGCAAAACACTGTTTAAATAGGTTTTTATATAATTAAAGCCCTAGCTCGTGACATGTACTTTTACTATCAATTATTTCGTTTCGTTATGTTCATTGGTTTTCGGGAGGTGTAATGAACCAATAATACGCACATTTTGACTTAGAAATTCTATTATGGAAAAACTAACTGAGCTAATTTTTTTTTGTACGAGGATAAAGTACACCCGAGTAACGCCTACAGAACTAACACTGCTTCATGCAAATATCAAATTATGATATTTTCCTTCTGCAGTGCCCTTAAGGAGCGTGACTGGATTTAGTTTCTTGGGTCATACTCCATTGCGAAATAAATGACTGTATGCCATATAAATTTTCACATGTGGAGAATATTGTCACAAGTAACGTCTAAAAACCTTACAGCATCTGAAAAAAAATATAATACTATACATTTTGCCACTTGTGAGTGAGTGAGAGTGAGAGATTTTGGTCAGCACTTAACATCGAGTCCTTCAGCATTATGAGGGGTGACGTGAGCTGGATGTGGAGCAGCGCTGGAATGAAGGAGCGGGGGAGATCCCTGAGAAAACCCGCCGATCAACGGCATCGTCCGGCACGTTTATCACATGCGGAAATCCGGGGTCCAACCCCGCCGGGAATCGAACCCGGATCGCCTAGGTGGAAGGCGAATAGTCTGACCATTCGTCCACCGCGGTCCCTTTTGCCACGTGAATGCAGTTAAAAACCTAACATTTTGGCGAAGGGGTTGGTAGAAGTGTTGTACAAGGGCTGGTGTCCATGGTAAGGCACTGCACGAGCGGCCAGCTCTTGCGGTTTCGTCGTGTAAACTTCTACAGCCGCGCTATTCATAGTCGCGGGGCAGGGCCGAGGAGGGAGGTTCCACAGTTTACGTCTCGCAAACCCGGGCGTCGCAGGGCGCCAGCAGCAGGCCTCTTCCACGGCAGACGCTTCGTGTTCTTCGCAGCCCGACGTCCGTCGTCCAGGCACCCCCTTGCTGCGGGTTTGTTTACACACGCCGCTCTTCTCACCTGGCCCCGCCGCGGGCCTTTGTTATAAATGAGTCTGCCGGTAGCCAGGTGAGCTTCCTCGCCGCGGGCGGACCTTCGTTCATGTTAGTTCCTTCTCTTCGGAACACCAGTCCCGCGAGCTGATTACTCGACTACTGCTCACGTAGATAGCAGGTAAGTGTAAACAACTATTGACGACGTCCACATCAGATTTCTTTCATTGGCGAGTACTTAAGGATGTTCACGAGGCACAATTAATAATTTTATATTTGCACGAAATGATGTTCGTTTTATATAGATGTAACTTGTGACGACATTTTCCGTTTGTAAACATTTTTTATGAAGCAAACTACCATCATTTTAAAACTACACGTTTTTAAGTGTAAATGTGGAATAACTACAAAACAACAAGCTTAGATAATGTTATTGACCAACTTTATGAGCAAAAATTTACTCAGAATGATGCATTTGTCAAACGCAATTAAATGTACGAGATATCGGCTTCAGCGATTGTTCTTTAGATATACGTTACTTGAGAATATTTTTTTGCTAACAAATTTGTTAAAACCTACTGTATAAGACTGCTGGTTTTTGATTTTCGTAAACTAGTTCCGAGAAACCGACAATTTTAAACTGATGCATTTAGTTCTGAATTGTGTACCATCTTCTCTTAACATAGGCTTCCGGGAAGTTCTGGCCGCAGATTGTGTGAGGTGTATCGTATAGAAGTCTAACGCGCAAATGTGATAAATTATCGTTCAATACGCTAACGGAAGTCGACAGGATTCTCGAAGTCGGCAAAGGAAAATAAAATTCACGAAACTGAGTAATAATCCCAAAAAATTTGTAATCAAGCAGTTTGCCAGAATAATACTTTTACGTCGCTATACTTTTATACCATTTATTATGTTTACATTCTAAAAACAATCTCTTTGCCACAATACGAATTTTGTTTGAATATGAGACACTGAAAATTATCTTTGCCGCCAAGAATTCTTTTCTTTTTTAAGTGTAAAGTACATATGTTGTAAATTTTCTTTGTATAATTTTTTTCCAAGACATGGCTGGCCTTAAAAAATAACTACAACTGACCGTACCAAAAAAATATAATTTAACTATTTTTATAGTAACACAATTTTTTTGTTAATTTTGCACTATAAACAAAAAAAAATCACTGTTTATACTAAACGGATGCGAAAGGGCAAATTCGTTGAAACCGAACGATAACCCATATACTTACACAAAATTACAAACATAATTTATTTTCAAAGTGTCTTTTGCAAAACAACTAAAAACGTAAATATACTATAACAGCCTAAGGGGAACGTGGCAGTTGGTATTACATTATCCAAAATGCGTATTATTGTGACGTCTTCCCCGGTTTCCCAGCTCTGTGCAGGGTTTAGGAAGATTTTTTTCTTTAAAAAACTATAAAGCTAGAGTGAGTGGTCTGTATCTGTTAGCAGTATTTCAAGATCTTTCACGTGTTCATTTTAGACCCTACGTTATTCTATAAAACCAATATTTTTCGATATCGAAACGAGTTATAATGTTTATTTTACATGGTAATTTTAGATATGATCATTCCGTCGTAAAATTATACGGTCAACCGTGAACTTATCATAGAGACATGTTACTGACAGGAAGAATGCACGCCAGTTGAGTGACTTGTGCCTGGAGGCTACGATGAGGCACGATAAGGGTGTCTTGTTCGCCGTTAGCGTTAGATCTTCCGCATACCTAAGTCCCGGATGCGCATTAAAAACCCAGCGAGTCGGCTACTTTAAGCTGTAGGTAATATAGTGTGTAGAGCTCTTCGTCTGTAAACTAGGGATACAGGGCATCCAGAAACAAACGCATAATAAACACACCGCATGAATATTGGGCAAAATTGCAGACGAGAAAGTATCAAAATGTTTTTCGATGACATTTCACGTGCATAGTGTGGCAACGCTGCACGGAGGAAGTCCCCTCTTGCACTCGACGTCCACTTATTATGTTATGTACGTAACGTCGTAAACGTAAAATTATGTTTGGACTGCTCGGGATTTGAACCAGCACCCGTAATACATAGGTCAGAACAGTATCAGTAAGGTAAATACAATATCTGTGAAGCGCAAGAGGGAACTACGTGCTGTGCTATATATGTTGCCATATTGTGCATGGAAAATGTCGTCTACAACATTCTGATATTGACATTTTTGTCTCCAATTTAACCCAGGATTCGCGTTGTGTGTGTATTATTAGTAGAGACACTGGTAAATCGCGGGAAAAGTTGATTGTTTGCTAGGCTCTAACATGCTACGTATAACACTGAAGGTTTTGTACCTTATATCGGCTATCGTTTATATGCAGCACTGTGTCCCTCTTCAAAGATCCAATTAGAACTGTACAGTTTTAACACAGAACTTGTGTGATTTGCCAGAAAACTGTTCACACGTGTCACGATATTGAGATACTACAGTTTATTGGAGACTATGTTAAATATTTTCGCGATTTTCCAGTGTCTCTAATCATAAGTTTCTTTTCTGGACAGCCTGTATACCAGTAAGCGCAGATATTATAAGTCATGCGCGCGGTATTTATTGCCACGGATATTACAATGTATTACAAGGGCTTCTTTGGAAGAGCTCGTGCAAGGTTGTAACATCGGCAATGGATTCAATGTGCAGTACATAGCTCTTGTGCTACCGAGCTGGTACTCTAGGCTTCAATGTAATGTGTATGTCTCCCTGAAGTTCTTCTTTCGTTATTGGCGAGTCGCCATTTGACAGGGTTAGCACTAACTCTGGTTTGTGATTCGTCTTTGAACAGTAGAGACATGCTAAATTCGCGTTATCATTTGGTAGCACACTAAACTTCACTTTCCTATACATAACAGAGCATAACCTCCGACGATTCAATTGGCCACCAACTGTTATGTGTTGTCATTACCGTGTGTCACGTCTTTACAGAGATTGGCCTCTCTACCATGTAAGCATTCTCCGCGGCAAGTCACGACAATATCGACCAGCGGGAGACGTCGAACGAGCCTACAGTTACTTGGAATCTAGTCAGCTGTCAGAAAATAACGCGAGTTTTGCATGTCTCTAACAGCTAAACTGTGCCATACAACGGTCTTCCAATTGTGTAAAGCGCAGGATGCTACGTCGTTTTGCAACATACGCTGTCTCGAGATATCCTCGAGATTTTCAATGACCTCTAAGTAAATGTTATTAACTATAGGCCACGGTCGTAGAAGAACAGGTCTGGACACTCGCCTGGAAACTGTTGTTTGGCTGCAGTTCACCAAGTTACCGAGAATATTTTGTTTTATTGGCGCTGCAGTTAGGGCGGTCGGACTCAAACTTCGTCCACTTCCTTCCCACTAAAATATACAATTTATCAAAACGTATTTTTTATCAATTTATGAAATACTTCCTTCGCTCACAAATTTAAGAAAATGCTCCTGCAATCTTTACTTACTTTATAAAATTAAAAATAAAAAAAAAGTGGGCGGAGTTTGAGTCCGACCGCCCGAATTACAGCGCCAAAAATACGACATTCTCGGTAACTTGACGAACTACAGCCAAACAACATAGGGGTCAAGCAAAATACATTGTTATATAGGCGAGTGTCCAGACCTGTACTTGTACGACCGTGCTATAGGCGTATTGGGGTTCAACCTGCAAATAACATTTACGTGTGTTTCAGTAACTTTATTCTGATTGGTGCCGTCATATGAGTGACGTCATAAACACTTTCAATAACAATGAAGTAAAACTGCAGGTATACACGCAAGGCAATACAACAAATTGGTGAGAAATTATTTTCACAAAAAATCACTTAATCTATGAATAGGGGCGACAGCTTCAAGCCTAATTCAAACGACCATAGTTCATGCAGAACAAGACCATAGACTTACAGAAATCGAACAGCCAATCAGAAAGCCTGATTTTTTTTTTCAGACGAGCTGTATAGAAAATGTTGAGCTCATCAATAAATTTCTGTGTCACTGTCTGCATACGAATAGACAAACACGTGCGTTTAACTATGGGTAGAGATAAAGTTATATGCAAAACATTTTTGTGCCAACATACCCTTGAGGAATCCGCAGTTTATTGCAAAATGTATCATTGAGTAATATACGTCTTACACAATGTAGCTTTATGCAGGCCAATAACGGGCGTCACGTATTATGGCGAGATTTTTATTGGCTCTGTCAAATACGGTAACAGAACCACAAAAGTTGAATGTACGTTGAAAACCAGCAAACAGCTAAGCTTTCCGGCGATAAATCGCACTGAGAAAAAGAAATGGTACTATAAAATATAATCGCTTTCCCTCAAACAAATGGTACGTTCATATATGGCAGAACAAATATACATTTGGTAGAACTAAATAATATGTTTGGTGAAATATGTTTGTGCTTACCAAGCTGCATGTGTTTGAGTGAAACAATAAGAATGTTTTAGGTAACAATCCTGCCATTGTCCGGTTGTTTAAAATTGAAAATAAATTAATTATTCGCCGATTTTCCTATTTCGGAGATACTATTCACGTTTCTAATCATGTACTGCATGTTTTTATACAAAGTTTAATTTCTTGGCAGAGGTGGAATTTGAACCCGAAAACCTAAAGTTAGAAGTCTATTACCTTAATCACTAAACCAGCAGAACTGTTGAACAACGGTTGGGTTATGATGATATATCAGGGAAAGTTAACAAAATTGGGTATGTGTTTATTAAACCGATAGAAAATTAATGGGTTGCGTTTTTTACATTGTTTATTATTAATAACCATATTTTAACGAAATTATATATTGAATGAAACAAAAACATAACTAACCAAAACGAATAAGTTGCCAGCGTGTCCGACATCTTGATCACGTTATACAAACAACTGTTTGTTTAACACAACAATGATATTACATCTTTCACGCAAACAAATGTTAAGTACCTACGTATACGACGAAACAAGTATATATTTGGTAGAACCGAATGACATGTTTGATCACAAATGTTTGCGCTAACCAAACTACATTTGTTTGAGAGAAACAACAACGAAAGTTTCAAGTGAAAATTCAGTTTATTGCCACAAATATAGACTGAGACAACTAACTGCGACTTGGTTATGCCAACAAAATATTGTTTAACTGAAACAAATATGATCAACCATATTACCTGGTTACAGTAAAAAAATTTGTATGTTTTTTGTAAACAAGGCGTTTTTAAGTGAAACATCGCATGTTTCAGTAAAACACATATTCCTTAAAACAAATATATTTTGTTATGTGAACAATTTCTTTCTCTCAGTGATCGTCATCTCCAATCATGGGTGTACTGAAAATTCTTGAATCTCTGCTCTGAACGACATGAGGACGTGTGACTCCACTTCAACACGAGGAGAGACTTTGACAAAGGACACGATCCTGTCGAGTTTGCAGACATATACGCTCGGTTGCCTCAGGCTGGCGGCATTTCTGATAGGCTGGTCCTCGCCTTATCGAGAGCTCTTCACGTCGCGCGGGTTTCCAAACAGGGCAGGCGCTACATCTGGTCGATGGCTCGTCATCGGAGTAATTTACGCCGTGAACGACGCGTCTAGTTTGTTGTCTGATGGATGAGAGCTGCTTCAGCGACGTCAGGACCTTGAGTCAGGACTTCCTCGACCGAATTATATCACATTAATATAAGTTATACAGGATATAAAATATTCGCAGTGGATGGTTACCATATCTGGCCTGAATCATATTTTACACGTCATTACTACGTATAATTTATCATAATGGGGTGATTAACGTTACCGCTTTCATGTAGGAGGTCTGACTGCAAGCGCAGTAAAACATTTCTTTGGGGCTATCTAACTTGTATTTGATAAATATCGCTTTAAAGCGAAGACAAATTTAAAAACATCTATTTGGTGTTTCAGAATTTTCCCTTAGTATATATTCTTTAATAACTATTTCGTTTTATTTGTAACACACACACATATATATATATTTTTTTTTTCAAGATAAAGCTCGTGTTAATATAAACAATTAACTTTACCTATTTAGATTAAACTATGTAATAGTAACAAAAACGTTTTTGTTATTTTTACTGAATATTTCATCAGTTGTCCTGTTTTGTAGCAAATCTACTTTTAAGTGTTCATATTTAAATAGACATATACTATCTGCATCGAAATTTGTGTTGTGGTAAAGAGTGAGGAAAGAGGAGAACGATTTTTTTTTTTGCAAACTTGAACTACCTAAAACTTATATCTCCATACGGCTCACATAACTGTAACATAGCCGGTATCTCTTAGTCCAGAATCCCAGCGAAAATAACTAATATGGTATATATAACTGCAGAATGACTCCATTGCAACAAACCTATAGAATAGAAAATTAGACTCGCCTTTCTGTAGTTGTCTTGCGCGTTGGCGACACGAAAGTAAAGGAGTTATAAGGGCGACACTGACGAGAGCACCTAGTGCTCCAAAGCTCTTACGAACAAGGCGCTGAATTGACCTTCATTGATTACTTCATCACGCTGAAACTACAGAAATTAAAGCGGTGATCATATTATTTTATTGTTGCAAAATATGCTGAAAAAGTAATTACAAGATCCTGTTTAACCGTGTACAAATGTGGATACTAAATTTGAGTCATAACTGCTGTGCTAAAACCGTTTATAGATGTACCGCACGGCTTGGAAGCTTGGAAAGCGTTCTATTAATGCAAGTAATGTTTTAAAAATACTCCATCCCTCGCACCGAAAAAAAATCTTACAGTGTCACGTTAAATAAGGGGACATTTCTGCTACGCGGACCCATTAGGAACTGTAAAACCCATTTGGCAAGGTTAAGTTTGGTTCACTTGTTATGAAAACTCAGCAGTTTTTGTTGTTGATGAGTTACTTAACTGAAAGTAGTTACGTAAGAAATTATTATTTAAAACGGAATTCCTTTAGGTCACATAATTTATTCATTACATTAGGGTATAGCACGTTTCTGACAGACTAAGCTCGTACACCTAAAAATAATTGTAGTTTTTTCTTAATGCTTTGTATTTCCTCAGTATGTCACGTTTTTTGCTAACCAAATTGATAATATTAATGTAATTGAAGATTGTTTTTTAAATGCGACAGTTTATATCTTGGGGAGCTAAACGGGTGAATGTGTGACTGTAATTACATGATAAACTTAGACGTACGTCGAAACTTTAAGGGTACTAATTTAATCAGTCTATGCGTTTCTTAGATTTTTTTTCAATATTATCCAAACGAGCTTACATTAAGTCGGTGCTCATACACTTATTGAGGACTTAAAATTTCATGAACGATTCCATTTACAATAAGTTTAGCTGTACAGATTATCTGTGAAAAGTGTCTTGTAAATTACTGATATAAGTCCTGCTGTGATTTTCTTAAAAAAAAAAAAAATCCTCTTATTAGGAAAAGTACATGCCTTATTTAGGTAAAGTGGTGAAATGTTTGAATGCGAATAATTTTTTTCAAGGTACCTGAATGTACTTTATTGCATGTGTATATTTGTGAGACATTTCGAGTGAGAAAATTTCAACATTACAGGAAATGTTGTCAGCATAAATTTTATTGACGTCACTGTTAACAAAATAGTCTCGAGTAGTGAGGAGTCTGATCCAAGCTACTCTTTGCATGATGACCTATTTTAAGTTTCCATCTACATTTGTGCCAAGGAGTATTCATTGTGGAACGACAATAAATAGAAGAAGTACCAATTTTTCTCTTTCGCCATAAATTATTTGCAATAGTGGATTTAAGTTTAAGACTAACAATACTCTTTTGAGTTGTTGAAAGCTAATGCTGCAATATTTACTTCCCTCATAAATAACAGTAGAACATTTATGGAGAGACGAAATATCTCGGACGTTAAAGGTGTTTGTTTTCTCAACTATGTGTCTATTATTACCACATTGTTGATTTAAAACTGAAAATAAAATGCTTGAAGGCAGCTTCCGTGGCTTGAAATAATAACACACATCTTTCAGTATCAGACAACTGTTTACACCAAAATATATTTCTGGAAAGTAATCATAAGTTGGACTATTTTAATGATGAAGTTAATAACTTCGAAAGTAATTTGCTGGCGATAAGAAGTTGGAAACTGTTACACAAATGTATAATGTTAAGTATAACATTTATCATAATTATGAAGTTAATCACACTATGCAATAAAATATAAATCAAAGTAAAACACCACTACGGACAATTTCAGCACCACCTCTTGATGACAGAGGCCTGTTATTTCTTTCAGTTGTTGATTTAAGGTTCAAAAAACTTTAATTATTAAAGAAGTGGTTAAAATGTAGGTAATCAAACTGATATTCTGATAGAGTCAGGAAAATTTTCCATGGAAGTTTCTCTGCTTGTGAAATGTAACATTCTGTGTATTATTCCTAGGGAAATAAACTATATTTTGCAAGAATTGCGACTTTTGACGACTCTTAAAGCTGTCATGTGAAAAATTATTTCCAAGGGAAAATAATTGGTGGTTTGACAGCCATTTTCGAAAAAAATAGGGGAGCAGGGGATGGAAGAGATAGAGAGAGAAAATGTAGTGTGTGTATTTTTGTGAGTGTATAGTTGTTTGCGCACGCGTGTGCGTGTGAGTGTTTACGTATCTGTATGTGCAATATTGCTTGAGGTGGAACGAAATACAATTGTTTTCAGTGAAACATGTATACAGGACTGCCAACATAATTGTAGAAAACTAAAATTCTTACGCGAGGCAGGCTTTGGTAATTGTAAATTCAACAAATTTTTGCTCAGGAAAAAATTAAGACACGATATAATTTTTCAAGTGAAGTTTGCCTACACATCAGTTACTTTTACACGTAAATTGCTCACAATTTTGCAAATTATTTCCAATGACATTTGTTGCGAAGCTTATTTATATGCCCAATAGTTAGGGGCCGGAAAAATTCGCGGATTCAACGACCTGCATGCTAGATGCACTATCCTATACATACTCAAGCCCCGACCATTTGTCCACTAGTTGATACTCAGAGGAACAACAGACAATTAACAAATAGACGGGGCTTGAATATGCATAGGACAATGGATTCCAGCATGCGGGTCATGAATCAGCGAAATTTTCCCTCCCCTAAAGTTGTGCAAGGGATCATGTGTTGCAACACTAGAAATTGACTGCGTATAAATGTCGTTTTCAGAAATAATGCAGGTTTAGTTTGGCATTGAATAAGTAGTAACCAGTTAAAGAAGTTCATAAAATTAGAGGAGTTAAAATGTGTCCTTTTTAAAAATAATGTTTCCACAAAAGTGAATAGTCAGTTATTTTTTATGCCGTATGCAATTTGTAGTGCACTGAGAATGGAAATAGATACATATTAAATTCCGCGTTGTTCTTTACTTACAGAAGTTACTAGCCGTTAGCAAAGTTCTTGGGGTCGCGGTTAGAGCACTCGCCTCCCACCAAGGCGATCCGGTTTTGATTCCCGGTGGGGTGATATGCAAAAGAAAGTGGTTATTTGAATACGCATAACTACCCTGAGTTTTGATTCAGTTTTCCATCCATCGATAAACCCTACTGACCGCAGTAAACTGTTCAGAAGGCTAAGAAACACGAATTACTGTAGAGTCCATTCACTCCCTGTGTACATAATGTCAGTCAACTAATAGTGTTAACGAATCATTTCCTACCATCTGATTAGTTTCCTTTTTATGTTTACATTTCATTTGTGCATTCTGGGATAGTGAAAATGATAAAATAGGCATTTTCAGAGTCAGTTTAACAATTGACATACTTCTCCAGAAACCTCAGAGTTGTCATAGACACGTTATAATACTATTATTTTTATCACGCTGTCATATAAATATATCTGATATAAGTCGCTGATTCTGAGGCTTGTGAAACAATAGGGTACCTAGCGTTTAGAGACAATTCGTTCATGTAGTTAGCACGGAAGAGTAAGCTTTATTGCCTGAATGAAATATAGTCGCAGGCAGAGGGAACTCATATTTATGAAGTTGTACAACTTTAGGAAGCAGTGTATTACAAGTTTAACACTTTGTACATAGATGCGATAAGACATTCGAGGTCCGGGCTAATGTCGTCTCAAGCGCTTTCTTCCTTTGCCCTCAGACTCATAATTTGGTTTCAGGAAGGTGGGCACCTTATTTGCCTTTCATACAGCAATAACATTTTATTCATCCACTATCTACCCGAGAATACTGTTCCGACGATTATTTTCTTGTAACATTTTCATCGTCCTTTAGGTTTTTTGACATATACAATTATCTGGGTAACGATGGTTTCATGTATAAGCAATGCTCAATAGTACGTACATTGAAATATTTTTTATTTAGAGATTTTAATACAGAAGCCATCAAAATGATCTTTTTTCCCCATTCACACAAAAATTATCATCAAATGCTAAACTTCTACAGCTTACAAAAATCATGAATTAATTTAAATGACAATACGATTAAGTTATGCTGAATTATAATTGACTGTATATTCAGGTATTCACATAGATATAGTTTTAGTACATCGCAAGCTTAGTAAGTTGGGGAATTACAAACCAAGTTGACATTTCTGGTTTTTGTTTATTTTGGTTTCAAAATACGTTTTTAAAATATATAACTATTGCTCTCTAGCAAAATACATTGTACGTTGCGATATACGTAAATTCCACAACTTCCAACCAATAATTTATTAAGACATAGTTTGTGAAAAATTAAAATTGAATTATAAAAATATTTTCCTCGTTCCAGAGTCATCAGGAATTGGGTAAATATAATCGGTGACTAATTCTGAAGGCATTTGTGTAATGCTGAAACGCTATAATAATATTTTATTCGCAATCCCAATGATTTTTAAAAAATAAGCGTCAACACGAGAGGTGAAAATCCACTTTTAATGTAATGTGTTAAGACTTGTTTAAATATTATTGACAGTGCATTTATTTGCAAATAATTAATGACTAAAGTGAGTAGTGACGGGTTACAACCTAGCGTAATTACGACAGCCAACAATTCGGTTGACATCATATGGGTAGAGTAAGGTTAAACTGAGTTAACAAAAGATTTTATGTATGTGTAAACAAAAACGTTGTGTTAGTTTTATCTGCATTTTTTGGTCAACGCTGATAAAATTTTTTTCTTATTAACTGACATAAGAACTGTATTTGGTTTTCTATGTGCAGATCTGATCAATCAAAATAATTTTTTTTGGCCACTTAATCAACTGTTTTGTTAACGGCTACAACTTCCGGTGTTTGTAGGTTTACTCTGACTTGGGATGTTTGAGGGTTTTGAAGTTGTTTTATTTGGCAACTACTCGCGTATTTCTGAAGCATGATGATTTTTTTTTTCAGTGGGACCACGATGAAGACGTGCTGCTTCGGCCTGAGCCTGCGGGCTGGCTGCGTTACTGTCGGTCTTCTTAATCTGGTAAGTTTCCCTCTGCTGTCGGTATTATAAACAAAAAATTAAAAACCGTTAGCTCAAAAATATCTAACACGTGGTGTTGTATTTATTAGCCCGGTAATAACAAAATATTTTGGAGTCAGAAAATATTATTATTAAAGCCGAATCTAGTTTCATTAGAAATTTTAACATTCAGTCATGCGTCTGTGCAGTGCGACCTCGCAATGCTCTGGTGGTAGGCGTTTGGGGCTGTTGCCAAACTGCTTCATTCACCAGCGGGAAGAAATGAGTGTATTATAGGACACGAACCATGGCTTTTTCTGTGCATAGCGAAGTGGCTGTCTGGTAATGTGGCTACACTGCACACTAATCATTTGAAATTAGAGAACAACTTCACCGGGAAAATTGCTAACTAACATTGTAGACAGGACATGACAAATTATAAATTAATACGTACTAATAATGGTAAATTTGTGATGTTGCAAACTGTACCCAGGACGATCGTCAATATAGGTGTTGTGTCTATATACGATCTTCATCACATTTGACATCAATCTCTAAAATATCTTGTGATTAATACCTTTGAAGCGAAACATATACGAAGAAGCAAAATAACTATGATTTATACAATGAAGATATTAACGGGAAACTTAAAATTCATCAGGGGTGGATCGAGGCTTATGTATTTATTATTGGGAATATATCGTACTATGCGATATTTCTTGTGTTGGTACATTTAAACCTAAATAAAAATGGGAATATTTTTTATACATGTAATCCGCAGATAACAATCGGACTTTTAGTTTTTTGGGATTGTCATGGCCGCTGTGACCCCTCCACACCTGAGGTTGAATGACCAACTCACAGTCTTATCTTATTCTTATATATCAATCGTATTAAGAGGAGGAAATCTACTAATCCCATCCACACCCCTTATGCGTCTGCCACTGACAGCCATGATAGCTTTCAGGTATAGTGCACGAAGACGTAGAATAATTCGTGTCAACAGAATAAAAAACAAGCAGTTACAGCAAGCAAATCTTATGAGACGTTAATAAATAACACATACATGGCAGTTATTTGACAAGTATGACTATTACGGTAATTTGGGTGACTATTTTACAACCATATCTACCACAGGTTTATGCAATTAAAAAAAAATATTGTACCAACATTTTAAACAATACATAGAAAATAAATTTATAACAAATCGCTCTGAACTAATCAGAGACAGACACAAATACAATTACGTATATTTCCAAAAAAAGTTATTGTATGTTTTAGGACTATTTTTCTGATTTGGTATCACGAAGGGTTTGTTTTGGGAAACAAGTTCACTACTTTCTTGGGAAATGTAAAGTTTTTTCTGTACTGCAACAGAACGCCGAAATTGATTTTCTTTAATGGGAAAATATTTGTAAGTAAAAATATCAACCATTTATTTCAACACAAATTAACAATATATTTAACTGTTTAAAATATTTACGAGGTTATTTTTGTAATACCTTTATTTTGGATGTGTATTCGAACAACTTGCTGCAGCAAATTTAAGGGCGTTCACGTGGCTTGACGTAGTGTTAGTTTTATAGACATTACTTGTGACTACATTTTACATTTGTAGAAATTTTTTGGCTCACATAGTTTTCCCATAGTGGCATGTAAAAGTCAGAATTTGCAAGTTACAGGAACATAGGTTTAACAAAAACCAAGTGACTTACTCGAATGAAATAATTTACACTGAAATTAGATATAATGGGCACTGTGCTAAAATATTTGAAAACACGGAATGGAATTTATTTGTACTTTAAAAAAAAATCCGAAAGTGACGAAATTTTACCTCATTTATGGAAATTGTTAAAAGACAAAATTACTTTGTTGTGTGTTTTTAAATCTTTTAGCATATTGCACATTATATCTAATTTCAGTGTAAATTATTTCATTCGAGTCAGTCACTTGGTTTTTGTTAAACCTATGTTCCTGTAACTTGCAAATTCTGACTTTGACGTGCCGCTATGGGAAAACTATGTAAGCTAAAAAAATGTATACAAGTGGAAAATGTAGACACAAGTAACGTCTATAAAACTAACGCTATACCAAGCAAATATAAAATTTTGAATTTTTACCACGTGAACAACCTTAACAGAGTAGTACCACTCCAGTTTTTTTCTTTGAACGATATTGTAAAGGTTTCTGTTTATTTATATATATATTAATTTACATGATTAAACCCAAATAAAATAAGCTTGTCGCCCTGTTCTTTAGAGTAAGTCATTTGAACTATTTATCACAAATAAGTTTCTCGAGAGTCCAGAAACGTCTCCATACATACTCTGGTGGTACTCAACTCTGGATATCACTACGTATTTCCCAAAAATAAGCGTTTCGTAAACGATATGTCTGGTTTATCAACGCGAATATCCTTTATGACTTTTTAAAGTTAATTAACCTTTTCACTGAATCAATTTATAGGAGGCGTGCCTACTTATCACAGATTAATACTCTTCGTCGCTTCTTTTTTTTTTCTGTTACACTGAAAGCATATTTGAAATATTGGCATGTTAAGAATAACAATGCCGTTGTCCCCAGTAACACTGAACGTTATCGCATCAGTGCTTACTTTACGAAAAAGTCGGTTCAGAAATTATGAAACTTTAAACGCTCTGCACGACTCTAAATTTCTAAGTTCCAAATCCGTTCGAAATGGTCACGGTAGCTGCCGCTGGACTCCGTTTCCTTTGGTCTTTCTGTTACTCATTTTGCGACTAAAAAGTTAAGCCAATACAAAACTTCAACAAAATTTGACCTACATATGTTGCAATGAATCAGTTTGGTGCTTTGGTTACAGTAAGTGGTTTACATTTTACTTTTCAAGAGGAAATAATATTTAACCTTTGTTATTTAGGTTAACATATGAATTCTGTCACCGAGTGATTTGATAAAATATTTTGATATTAAATTCTTAATAAAAACGTATTCACGTATACGTGTATATTTATACACGTCGGCTAAATTGGTATGCATGAGCGTAAACATGCAAGCGCGAAAGCATAACTGTGTATTGTACTACGGTGATAAGACTTTCGTGATTGTCGCTTGATGCAAGCATTTTGATTCCCCTTAGGAAAAATAGAAAACATCATCGTATGCAGTGAATAGCATGACAGGTACGAGGCCAAGCCTTGTGACGCATCATTTATCACCTTTGTCCTTTCAGATACTTTCCATTTTCTTCCGCAAGCTGTAAGGGGATTGAATTTTTAGGTTCATCATATCGTTGAAGGCAGCTTTCCAATAAACAAATATCCGCTGCGTGGTGAAATAATTTATTAGCTTTATGTGAAATGAAGGAATATTTCAACCTGCACTTTTGGTACAGTTACAAAAATCACAGTTGATAATGTCTTATTGTACTTTCTTTATATTTGACCTTAACATTCATCAATGTAGAGTTCTCTGTTCGTTTACGCTTTGTAATTATCGCCTTCCACTCTCTGTCTTCAGTGTTGTCGATAATTTATTTACTTTGTTTAGTTATTGCCTTATGAAGAACATTTCATTCTGGCCATTAAAACATAATTAGTGACAGTGTTGAATCAGGGATGACAGCTAATATTTATATCACTTCCAACAAAAGTATTTGTAGAATATAAAATGAACAATAATAAATAAGAAGCTTTGAAACTAAATTCAACATCGTTTTGTGGTTGTAATTATATTCCGAGACAAATATTCTCGTGATAAGTGTTCAATGAACATTGAGATGCGTAGACAATTGTTTGTGGTACTTGTTACGACAAAGTCACAATTATAGCGCAAAGATGTTAGTATTACACTTGTACAGTATTAAAGAATATGCAAAGGGAGCAGAATATTCGTCAATTTAAATAAGTGCTAAAAATAATACAAGCCCATAATAAAGGTTATTTTCTCATGGCTACTTTAATGGTTTCTGTTATAAATATATTAAATGTACGTGACCAAATCCTTCACGTATTTCCTTCGTCAGCGTACTTATATATTTTTGTAATTAATTCTTGGTAAATATAATTTTAGAATGAGACAATTTGTAATTGAAACTGAAGCAAACTCAAGAGTTGCTGGCGTTAATTTAAGCTCAACAGTTTCCTTAGGAATTTGCCGTTGGTGTTTAGGATTCAACTGTACCGAACACCCACGTTTACATTAGGTTTAGTAGAAGTGCCAACTCCGTTTCTAAAGTTTGGAATTAGGACTACGCTGTAAATATACACTGAATGCGTGACTCTTAATTTATACAAAGCATGTTTGGATTACACTGACACCAGTTGAATTCTGCGAACTTTGGACGAGGAAGATTAGAACGTCGGTAGTAAAAGAACAACAGGAAACCTAGGTACACTTTAAAACTGTAGGGTAATATATACGAGAACAATCCAAACTATCCAGAAATTATGTTAAGATTTTTTGGCAGAAAAATTAATAGCCATAGATTAGGTGTGAATTTTACATTATATTTATACATTTGCAGTCAACGTTTACATATTTACTTTGCAAGCTTCTATTACATGTTCAGAAAAAGTAACAAAATTAATTAATTTTAACACGTTGTTATTAACTCGTTTTCTTGCCAGTTTGTTTGCCAGTTCGGTAACAAAACTTAGGTTCCAATGAGCTAGACACTTGAAACTGTAACGTAGCTCATATCAGAAATGGATTGCAATGTGACTTTATTGTCAGTCTGCTCGGTACAAAATTTGCAATCGATTTAAATATAACTTTCTGATAAGTTAAATACTTGAAAGTATATACAGAGGGGAGAAAACTCAGAAAAAATATTATTTTTTTTTAAATAAAACATTTTCATTTTTGATACACCGCGTTTATGATATACATAACTGCCAAATTTCACACGTACAGGACTAAAAAGCAGAAAATAACATTAAATAAAAATTATTTTTGATTTACCATTTTAAAAACGGTCTGAAAGTTTGAAATAATTTCTTCTGTGAAGAAACATTAAGGTGTAAAAAAAAAAAAAAAACACTCGGGGTGCATGCAATCAGGGACGGATGTAGGCTTTCCTGCGCCCGGGGCACTCCCCCTCCAATCCCTCACTCTTTTTTCATCAGTCCAATCAACCCAACAGTAATAAACCTATCTTGCATACATTGATTTGCGCTCGCGTTATAAATAACACTATACAATTTTAGTAGAAATACACGAAAAAAATATTTACTAGCAATGTTTTAAGTGCGCATTTTATTATAAATACTGTATTTATAACATTATATGGTGTTCAAGGTTAATAAAAACACGAAACTAGTAAATGTATAAATATTGGCAGATATTGTTTCTTTTTACACTCATTTACATTTTATTCCCAAGTAAAATTTTTTGGCATCTCCAGCGCACCCTATAGCCCGGCGCTCGGGGCAATTCCCCCCCCCCCCCATAGATCCGCCACTGCATGCAATAAATGAGTGATGAATGAATAGTTCACCAAAATAACTAAATTTTTTAATGCAATACAATTTATGTGAAGTGTGGTGTGCGTATTCTCAATGACTGCTACCATATACAATACTTAATATTTTGTATAGTGTTATTAGAAATAAACCCTTTAAGTTAAAACATTTCAAAACGTTTTAGCTGGTAAATTTTAAACTTAATATAAGTAAAAAAAACACACGACTTAAACGTGTTACAGACACTCACTAGGGGTTCAGAAGTTGGAGATCCGCTCTGTGAAATGAAACGTGTTGGTTGGAATTTCATGTAAAGCATGTGTGCATGTTAGATTTATATTTTCAAAATGTTTTTATATTTAATTTGTTTTGGAATTCAAGAACCAGCGTCAGCAGACTTTTTATGGCATGATAACACATTTATTTTTTATAGATGTACATTCCATTTCGTTACCGTCTTCATTTTCTACACAAATAACTCGCGCAGAATGACAGACATTTAGAAAGAACTAATTTAATTTGTAGTATTTATTTGGCGTCATACCTACGATACTCAGATAAATATGTAGATATATGTTATCTACTGCCATGCTATGGAACTTAAGTTCCTTGCAGATACACCGCAACGGTTACACGTAAAAACGACCATGTTTTACACAAAGCATAAAGCATAACCTTATTTTTCACACAAATTTAGTAAAACCTAATTACAGTCTTTCACACGTAGGCCTATAGACTATACAGACACAAAAATCATAACTAGACAATCTTCCACTTGCTAAAACAATCTAAAAGTAACACAACCATGCTTATTAATGAAAATTATAAATGTTGTAAACGTGACCCTTTTGCACAGGGAATCCAAAATATGTATTAAAATATGCTACTCGTGGACTAATGTACTGAACAAACATAATCTTATGTACTAGCACAGAATTCTGATGAAATTATTTTGAATAGTCTTTTGATAATATTTCTGTATTAGTGTTGCTTTTAACAATGACTATATTTTTACTTGTTTCTTACTGGTCTATTGTTAGTCACCGATGCATTGATTTTGGGGCATTTTAATAGTTTTTTTATAGTTGTGGTCTTTTTACATGATCCTGTATTGATAGTCATTATCTAAGCTTGGCTAAATTGGTCAATAACATTTGCTTTCTACGCCGCACACTATTTTTTATCATACACGCACTGAAGGAAGTGAACAATGCCCAATTAAGTTATAAACACTCCTCTGTTACCTTAAGTGACTTAGCCAATACGCCTTTGGCCTGCACTCTATGTTTTAATGGTCCATTAGTAATCAGTACTCTCTCCCGCCTACTTTACACTGCACAACGATTAAGAGAAAGGCTTTTCAGAAAGTAGATCCAAGACGTCCAGTTGATAGAAAGCAGTCCCAGAAAAAGTTGTATTATAAATCCCTCCCCATAAGATAGCCATGGAAAGTGCAGTGTTATGTACGATCATTTTTAATCTGTAAATAATTGTATACCGATGCAATTCTAACACAATCGTTACGTAATTTCGCTTTATTCCAAGGAACGCACGTGTCGGGTGGCATTAAAATCGATGGCTAGTTACAATTTAAATAAACACAAGTACGCCCATAAATTCCGTCCTCTGAGAAGTAGTTAGCTGTCTCGCATAACAAAGGGTGAAACGTAAATTAAATTCGAACAGTTATGTTTTGACGCTACATTAAAATATTTGAGTAAAATAATAATATATAGGAAAATACAGTTAATTCACTATTATAAATGTAAATCAACGTCGAGCTTCGCGCGGATAATCGGGAAACACGGATACTCCGAAAATAGCCCATTTTACAATAAATAAATAAATAATTTAGCCAAGTACCGAAACGACACACGGTTTTACCTACAAATAAACCAACCATATTTATGCATCTATAGTGGTTACGGGGTGCATGTTAAACACAAGTAAAAGTGATGCTGAAATTTTGTTAATCCATTCTTGCGCGCAAGAGTCTACACTAGTATGTTCCATAAAGTTTTTTTTACAAAACACAGTTGTTTTTTACAGTGTTAAACACACAGAATGCCGCGTGTATAATCTGCAAACTGGTTAATACGTGCACGGATAATCGGGAGTTTACTGTTTTAGGTGCGGTTCGGTTTCAAGACAACGTAAGTTCAAGTTTAACAGATTATATATAGTCACAAGAAAAAAACATAAATTTATGGGACATACAAACAAAAAGAAATAAAGTCACCGTATAAACTAGATAATTTTATGCCGTATGCGTGTGTCGTGAGCTAAAGCAAGTTATTTACTTAAGAGGGCGTGTTACATAATTAAACGCTAAAGGCATTAATCTCTAACTGTAGGTTTCTTGAAGCCAATTTGTGGAAATGAATAGCAATACTAGACAATAGTTTTAAGCAACGTTTTAAATAACATTGTTTTCAGTATTACGAACTTCTGAGGCACAATCACTGACGCCGGAACCTCGTGCATTTAAGGGCTTGATCCCGAATTTTTTTCAGACTGGTGCCAATAACTCAAATATTTTTTAACCAAAAGTTTTGAAAAAAATTGAGTCAGTGTGCAATCACACGATGCACAATACTGTGGACGCGTTTTTTGAAACAATGTACCATTCGCCAGCAAAAAAATAATTTCCTTAATTTTTGCTTATTTTCACGATGAAAAACGTAGTACTTTGGGTAATGAAATCTAAAAAACCGTTCAGTATTATTCTACAAAAAAACTCAGCTACAAATTATAACACATAACTGTCAAAACTGTGCAGCGAAACTTTGATATGAGTACAGTATTAGGTAACAATAAAAGAAATATTTTCTAAATCACTGTAAATCTCCGTAACAAGGCATTAACTGCGGCGCAAGAGAGTGAATTAGTAATTCTGGATAAATACTTGCTCATAAAGTTGGCAAATACCATTATCTAGGATTGTCATTGAGTATTTTATCCACATTGGCTTCGAAAAAACCGTAGAAATCAATCGATGTTTTCAGCGTACATTTATCTACCTCGCACTCTTAATACCACACGAGAAGATTTTCGGCAATAATTTAAAAGAGACGCTGCTTTATCTCTTCCTCGGTTAACCTTTTGTAAAGTGCTCCAAGCAGGTGTGTTTGTCATGAAATAGTTATTTTGACACTTGGTTGTTATGATGGGGTGGAATATGAATTAGTTAATTTCACAGATGTGACAAACCGTATTTGAACACCGTTAACAAAACTTAGCAAATAATAACGGGTTTTCAGAGAAAACAACATAATTTTGTTACTCTGGACATTTAATATGAATTCCTTACCTGCACACAAACCATGCTTAAACGCAATTGTGCAAATATAAATTATCTAAGAGGATTGACGTGTGTTATGTATTTTATTTTTAAATGTTGTGATACATTGTACGTATAATTCATTAACACCTTTATAATTGCAAAATGTGGATTTCTAAATTTTTAGAAATATGATTTTGTTTAGAATTAACCTTTCTTGAACATATTCCTTTACAGAAAATGTAAAAAGGAAAGTGCTATTATTATTGCAATTACTTCTTATGATAATTAATGGTCTTGATACTATTAATTACTTGTGGTATGGAATTACATTTCGAAGAATTTTTCTGTGGATACTGTAAAATAACTATAAAATAATGTTACAAAATTAGTAAAACAAGTACCTAAAATCATTAAGTTAAGCTTTTCATTTTTATCCCATTATTGATTTCGATATATCATAAGATACGTGTTCTGTAGCAGGGTTCTGAAAGGGTGCTTGAACAATAACAATTTTCGGAAATACCTCATAAATGCAGCTGCAGCTGCTAATTTTGCTGTCAGGACATGTAACATCAAGCAGGTAGAGCGGCCACTATACAAGGCACCATGTTAAGTTTAACATCATTTCTGTTTTCACGAACAAATGCACTTAAAGCAACGGCCTCAACCAGCACAAGCAACAGGAAAATTTTGGTGTAAACCATCTATTTCGTATTTGGATTTATTACGGGTACTTCGTCACTTGTAGAAAACGTTAGAAATCGAACGATAATCTCTGGTTCTTTTCTGTAACTGTAAAATGTTATAGTCTTAGAGTTTTACTATCGTTCTTCACAACTTCGGAAGATCATTATCAGGTATTCAAGGAAAACTGTACAGTTTGTAGCAAGTATTTTAACGCTGCAGTAAACTGCTTGTTAAGAATTGTACGTTTACTTCTGCTCTGTGTTTAAAAAGACAGTATTTTTAAGTTCAGATAACGTATGTAAGAATTTTTGTCGTAACATGTATGTATTGTAAAAGAACATGACTTTTTTTTCCAGCAAAGGCTTGTACTGCAAAGAAATTGGAAAGGGGCAACATATTTGTACCTCGATTACATACATGATCTCTATCCTATATTCGGCACTTTATGAGACAATACCAGGATTCGTAAAATACACCAAGCTTCCCTTTTGCTGATTGTATACGAAAATCATGTACGATTCGTGGTGTAACTTACATAGTCTTTCTCTTTCCGTTTGTGGTAATGGGGCATAATCACCTACTCAGACTAAAGAGCGTACATTAAACTATTTATGAGCCGCTATAAATATTGTCTTTGAACATTTTTAGAAGATATATGCAAAATAACACAAAATCATCTTCCAATTTTACCTATTCAACTGTCAGAGATTGGCAGGGGCCGAAAAATTTCGCAGATTCAATGACCCGCGTGTTAGAATGCTCTGTCTTGTGTACACTTAATTCCCGACCATTTGTCTACCAGCGGCTACTCACTGGAACAACATACAATGAACGAATAGACATGCCGTGAATATGCATAGGACAATAGATTCTAGCATGCAGATCACTGATTCCACGAAATTTTTCGGCTCCTATACATTGGCGTTCTATAGGGACCAACACATGATTATTAGCGAATACACTTTCCATAAATATAACAAACACTGACTACATATGCTTGGTTTCAAAAATTAATTTATTGTACATTTATAACACGCAACTTATGACACAAACTAAAACAATTCAATTTAAGTTTCAATTAATATAATTAGTAAACAATCACCCAATGATGCAATAAGTTTAGATTAAATGGTAGCGTTGATCGTACAGCATTATATATATTTTAAACATCTCCTCAGTTTTTCAGTTGTGCTGTGAAGTTAACGAATTATAGAAGTGTATAATATCAAATGTCCGTAACTTGTGTAATAATATGTTTTACTGTTTCAGACCCCGTTAATACTGGCGTTCGTTGGAATACCCATAAAAATGATGACATCAAAGTTAAGTAGTAAGTAATTTAATACATTTTACTTAAATAATATATAACATGTAATGAGATTCATTTATATAAATGAATCATGAGGGAGGACGAGAAAGCTTACATGATGAAATCGGGGCCATATTTGTGGTATAACTTGCTCGTTTACATTTGGTATCGGAAGGCACATTTGTTCCGTAAATTTTCGTTCGCCGTTTCAAATTTCGAAATGAAGGTCACAAAATATTTAATTTGATTTATTTGATAAGAATCAGTGCTTTGCATAGTGTAGGTCACTCATCAAAAATTACAATAGGAAATACCATGTTCAGTTAGTAGTTACATGATTCACAACAGTGGACATTTTTACTTTCAAGATGTCATTTTCTTCCGTGTTGCTTCTGTTTTAAAATATGAACTTATTCTTTTGGTAGTGCCTATTTTTCTGTATCTAATAAGTCCATTTTATTAAAGAATTTAATTTGGTCTTTTACTTGCCCTCGAACAGCACAAGGCACTGGTAGAGGCCAGGGCCTGTACTTAGGAACAATCTCAACGTTCACCTGGAATTATTTCGAAAAACCTTGGCATACCGAATTCATAATGCTCGGAGCCTGATATCGAACTTGGTGTCTACCGAATACGAGACAAGTGTTTTACCACTCCTCCACCACGTTCGGTCAATACAATACAGTGTTTATATGTAATTAACTTTGTAATGATATTTAATGTCCAAAGAAACCCGTGAAAAATAATATCTAATGCCAGAAGGAAAAAATATTTTTTGAGCAGTTAGCCTTTAGGTTCATTTCCATTCATAAGAGCATCTGACTTAACACAAACAGAATCCTGAAAGTTCCACGAAAAATGCAAACCAAAGGATTGTATCAGGAATAATTAATTAACCTCGATGAAGATATTTGCCATAGAAATTTACTGACAATTATGTGTGAGTATATATATATATATATGTTCATATCTGTATCATTCTCTCACTATATATATATATATATATATATATATATATATATATATATATATATATATATATATATATATATATAGTGAGAGAATGCTACAGATATGGACAGAGTACAAGAGCATAAAAGTAAAGTTACTGAATTATTTTAAAAGTGTAGTTATGTGTTAACTGCAAAATATTTTAATGGTTAATCGCAAAATGACACTAGAGTAATAATAAAATAAAATATTTAATTATGAAATTGAAGTAACTTAAATTATTTTTAGGTGTAGTTGCCTGTATTAATTCTTGCATGAAAACAATTGGAATATTTCCAAAGACAATATGTACTGTACATCTCAACAGACATCTTCATTATTTATTACAGACGCAACAACTCTCGTATTTTAAATACTTGCCCTCATCATATAAATTTTCGCCCCTTTGATAAAACTTTGATAAAACTGCACACTTTCTCTTCTAGAGAGTAGCTTAGAAAGTTTTTTTATGCTTTGGAATTACTCTTTAAAGAATTTATTTATTTTCTGTAGAAGGTGAGACAGAGAAGAAATAATGTAAGAAATCTTCGAGCACATCCAGTAGCAATGGAAATTTCACTGTTACTGCTGCACCACCGTTTATAAAACGGCATTTAGTACAAGCACGTGGGAGGTATTTGTCCGATTTGTTTTTCTTAGTTGTATGGAATATATATACGTATATATACGCACATATATATGCAGATTCACAACACACATACCTAGTAAAGAAAGTACGACTGTATCATCCTGTGTAGCTACTAAAGCTCCTAACTTTTTAAAAATTTTCAGGAATTTGCTAACCACGTGGATAGATTACCAAACTGGTGTAATATTTGTTGCTAACATTTATTTTGAGGCGATACATGGTCAATTTCCTCAAATCCCTGAGAATCCTACAAAAAAACCTGTTTATTACCATACATAACTTTGCAGAAAGGACTTCATTAACATACTTGAAGTCCTGTAAACAACTTACGGCCGCTAAAAAATAATAGATCAATTTCACTATCGGTTCATAAGAAACGACACTCGTAATATTTTTCGTGATGAATTAAACAAAGAGTATTTCATACCAGATAAGCAACTTTAATTTTGAATGTTACAGATTATTTTTATCTCTTGTGTCTGGACCTTTACATTATATGATGTCCGTAGTTGCGTCATTCATGATCATGCTATTTAATAAAAAACATTAATAATTTTCGTTAAAGGAGGATATGTTATTTATGGAAAATGCACTCGCTACAATTTCAGAACGCACTTGGAAATTTCATCTTAGTAGTGTTATGTATTCCTGGTTATTTAACTGGGGAAGCTGATTATTTTCTTTCGTGATAGCTATGTATTAAAAAAACTGGATATATTTATTAAAAAAACTGGATATATTAATTGTTGTCTAGTTTGTAAAGAAGAAATATTTATTTCCATAAGCTAAAATCTATTCTGACGTAAAGCCACTCCTTATTTATTTTACACTTTCTTTCAAACTCATTTGTTAAAAAAAATGTAATATTTTTTCTTAATTTTTAGGCTATAATTAGAGTTTGATAATAGTTGTTTTATTATTAAAACACATATAGCCAATGTTATTTTGTTATTTGTGGTGGTAACGTTATCAAAAAACCTAAATTTTTCAGTCACGACCTTTTACTACGGATTCTCACCTGATAGTAATATATTACAATCTGGCTGACCTTCCTCGTTACAAAAATATCACACTTTTGACGAAATTTATTGCTCTTTAATGGACCGTTAAAAATTTTACCGGCAACTGTAACATGTTGGCACAAATTATGTTAATTAAATTATTTTTTCTATAAAATGCTAGTTCGTATTCCAAACTAATAACTTACCTTCGTCCTGTGCATAAAATTCCACATTTTCTTAATTGATAATCTTTTGAGTTTATACTACTAATTTCTCACACAGTCTGGGTGATGGAGACGAATGATGCCCGTACCAATAGTTTGATGACATGCGAACTGACACTCTAGCACGAAGTTTGCACTGGTAAGAGTTTGCCAGTTGCGAATTATTTTGTTTCCTGAGCACTAAAATTAACTGTGAATAAATATACACGCGTTTATCTGTTAATTATTTGGATAGCATTCCTAAAACTCCCAATAGAAAATCCGGGTATACCACTCTCAGATGAAAAATCAGGTTTCTCATATTTCTGTCATGTGTAATACCAAAAACCTTTGCCCGTACAGTGGTTAAATTATCATTTTGTAGAACTGTCACACGTGCAAAGAAGCATTGCTAAACTATAATAAATCTGAGTAAATACGGATTTGTATAATTGAAGTATGATCCTTATGCGGTTACCTGACCAGTACATAACCTTACTTGTGACACTTGAATACAAGTTGTAATGAAATATATGTTTAATGGCTCTTCGGTTGGTAGATAGGTACCATGTTAACAAATTTTGTTCATTAACGTATGTCTAGCTATACTTAGGTTGCATACAAGGGCCCACGAAAGGTGACATTTCATGTCTGTTGAGTGATGAACGACACGTCACAGAGGTGACATTCAGTATTTTACAGTAGCGTGCGAATGTTTCGACATAAGTTACGCGATATTTATTCATGAATCTATGACAAGAAACGCTTTTTTTACATACCAGGGTCTCTGAAATGTGGAGAAGGATGAATGCAGTCGGCATACAGCACATAGAGTATACGTAAATAAGAACTCGGAAACCAACACTTAAATACTGAATACCACGCCCTGTAATGTGTTGTCATCGCAGTTTATAGTAAGTTCGTCTGAGGTTTTAGTGTGAAACCATTGAGGTCCGAGCACATGCATATGTAAAAATTTATTTACAGGATATTCACCCACTTACCACTAAGCCAAAATTTATTTATTTACCCACGTATACATTTTTACTGGCAATATTTCCTATGTTATCTAATATTAATACCTGTGACTTTAGTATTAGTGAATGTACTCCTGTGTATCAGCGTAAATAAACTCCATTTTCAATTGTAAACTGAATAAATATCGCAAGCTACAATTTTATTTTAACAGACGACAACAAAAGAATATTAAAAGTATTAGAACACGCCATTAGCAAAATTATTGTAGTGTTTGAAATCTTTGTATGAGAACTTTGTATTATTTGTTTACATCCCACTATGTTCCCAACAAACTTTTGCGTTAATGTGAACTGCTACAGGTTTTGTTTTTTCCTGAAAGCGTAAGAACATGAAAATATAAATATGCTTTTCTCATTTAGCAGTATTAATGTCTATTAGTAAACTTCAAATAGAAACTGAGAAGCATCTAGCTAATTAGAAAATCTAATGAGAGTATTACGCAAGTAAATCAGAGTTTTAACCAAAGTTATTAAGAAATAATCCATTCATTATAAATATAAACCATTACACTCACAACATCAGTTTACAAATATACTCAGAGCCACAACGTATTAACATAAATAACATAATTACTATTTTTATCCCTTCGATGCAAAGTATGTGAAGATGTTTGTGTTTTGTTTGTTGCAGAACCAACAAACACCACACTCGTAGTCATCATGGTCCTTATAACACTAATATATATGCCAGCCAACATTCTGCTGCTTATTGGAGTTTCAGATGTAAGTTCTTCTTGAAATATTTATGACTGAGATACTATTTAGTCACTGCTTATTTTAATATGCGAATTCTATCCAGGCATTTTTCATCCCGGTAGATAAAATGAAGTTGTCAGCGACAATGTTTGGTCTGTCAAAGTAAAGAATATTACGACATACTGAATTAATAGGTTTCCATATTTTCCCTCCCTTCTAAGTATAATTTTGATAAAGTCGGTAATAATATTTCTTCATATCAGAAAACAGACTGTTATCACATATGTTTAACATCAGTAAATAACACGCTACGTTGTAGTCTCCACGGCATTCAGAACTAAGTAATAAATATTACTTATGAATTGAAAGTCAGAAATTATATTGTGTATCTTTGCATTTAAACTCAAAACTTTCTTTGCGACATGTAGTTAGAGTCCTGTAGAGGTATTCTGTACGGGTTGATTAGGCTGTGTTCCAATTAATCAACATCACTCACACCAGCATTCTCACTAGTATTATCATTCTCTCCCACAGTTATTTTCACTCTCTTACTGTTGAATACATTCACACCCGCACTTGTTATCAGACATTCCTGAATAATCGTTGGTATCGTACGCCAATTGCTTAGTTGATATTGAACATAAACCCGTTTATCGTAACAGGAATACAGTTAATAGTGTTTAATTTTTCCATTTCACATTTCGTTAGAATTATTCGTACTAACAAACGTGTAGCTAAAATTAAAAAAAAAAAAAATATATTTTCAACATATAGTCTACATGATCCGAGCGAGTTGGAGCAGTGGCAAAACACTCGCTTCACATTTGGGATGACCCGTGTTCGATCCCCAGCTTCTGCCATACTAATTTCGATTTTCCAAAATCACTTCAGGCGAATTATGTGATGGTTCTTTACCATAAGCAAGCTCTGGTCGCCTCTTACCCACCTTCCCCTGTGCACTTATATCGTCGGCCTGTGCTGCTCGAGGATACGTAAAGTAACCAAACAAATAAATAAAAATGTTACAAAGCATAGAAAACATTACTGTTGATAACGAGTTGTTCATTTGGCATTGTACGAATAGCAGCAAACTGGAGAGGAATAGGTTAGATACATCTTAAATGTAAAATTTCACCAAAACTGTACTAGTTCATTGTTTGCTTAAGGCCTATACATATAGAAGAAATAAATAATTTATTAAGAGCACGACATACGCTGATGCACTCGCATTTGGTCACCCTATCGAGGAAGTCAAAATGTAATTTATATCAGTCGATGTAGAAGTTAACATGGATTATTAATAAAGAAATCGCATATTTTAAATTTTATTTCTTTTGCGTCAACTGCAATTTCAAAACACAAATGTGAATAGTTTTTGTAGTAAGATATGATAGAACGATACGTAATGTTCAGGGGAACGATATGATATATACTTATTGAGTGTAACTATTTTCACGCGTGTTTTCAAGCACACCGAAATACCGGAAAATATTAGTAAAAGAATTGGATTACTACATAAAGCAGGACGCGGCGAGAAACTAAAATACTGTTTTGATGTTTAATGATCGTGTGATTATTTTCCGATTTCTGGTGCACCATTTAGAGATTTATTAGAGAATACGCGAGTCTTTGTTCATTAGATCACTGACCAAAATTATTCCATACACGAAACTGAAGTGCAAATTTATTTTGCACTAATTTGTTTCAATAACCTACGTGAACATTTAAGGCAAAGATTTTTGGTGTAAAAAAATTATGAAACATTTTGTTTCAGTGCCTTGCGTGCACACCTGCAGCTCTGCTTCATGGTCAGTGATTGGCTGTTTTCAACTCTCAACATATTTGGTGTCTACCCGCAAATCACAGACGTATGGTGTCGCAGTGATGTTATTCTCATTGGCACAGTCAAATGAGCGACTCCTCTACAAGAATGCACTCTGTCAATAACTACGTACCGGAGCTGCAGATGTGAACGTGAGGCATTGAAACAACATGTTGCATAGCTCTTCTCACCAAAGTTCATTGTCTGTATTCATGGCTGTTAGAATCTTGTATTTATGCAGAGACGTTTCGCATTTTGCTGCGCCAATCAGAAATAGGTTACTGCGACACCACACCTAAATTATTATTGTGTCCAACCAAAGACGCGTGAGAGTCAAAACATCCAACCACTGAGCATTAAGCAGAGCGACAGATATGCATTTATGGCAATGAGTAGAGACAGGAAAAATTCTAGGGTTCACTGACCTGTCGGTTAGCCTCCAAGAACATGTGTGTATTCAAGCAGACATTATCTGCTCACTGGCTGCTCGATGACGCAGTGATATGGCCCTGCTCTTAGTTGCTTCTCTACTATTGGCTAAGCGACTTACAGCAAGTGTCAAATAAGTCACGGGTCTATTGCGAAAGTGGCACGTACTTACAGTTGCTGGAATTCTAGCTTGGGGCCTCTAGCAATTAAAGAAGTTGGTGCAACATTTTTTTCTCAATATCAGGGTTTTTTTAAAATTATAGTTAGGGACAGAAAAAGTTCGCGAATTCAGCTACCTGCATGTTAGAATCCATTGTCCCGTGCATACTCAAGACCCTCTATTCACTCGTTGTCTGTTGTTCCAGTGAGAAGGCAGCTAGTGGACAAATGGTCGGGTAATTGAATTCGCGACATTTTCTATTCTTTACTTATAGTTCTAGTGATAGAACATGTTTTATTACCAGACTTGCTATATGAGTGATGATTATAGACATGCAAAATTCGCGTTTATCATTTGGTAGCAGACTAAACTTCACTTTCCTATACATAACAGAGCATAATCTGCGATTCAATTGGACACGAACTGTTATGTGTTGTCATTTACGTGTGTTACGTCTTTACAGAGTTTGGCCAACCTACCGTGAATGTATTCTCCACGGCAACTCACGACAATATCTGCCAGCGGGAGATGTCTAACGAGTCTATAGTCACTTGGAGTCTAGTCAGCTGTCAGAAAATAACGCGAATTTTGCATGTCTCTAGGGATTATATAGCTTATGTTTTCTAGCCATCGGTCATCTGTGACACTTGTGCTAAGAGGAATGCTCTAAGAGAAAAGTGGTGCTTGATACAGCAGACAAATTGTAATAGTTTATTGTTCGATGATGTTTCCCAGAATTTCGCTGGCTAGCAATGATGTGTAATGTTACTGAGGAATACATTCCGCACATGTAAAGAATGCTGCGTAAATTTTACGAATACAAATGTTCACACACACCTCAAACATACACAAACATGTGTGTATAAACCCTGGTCGTTATATATAATCTTAAACTACTGTATATAACGGCAGTGCCTAAGGTCTTCTACCGATAACTGTTCAGGCAATTTCAAACATAATATGATCTCATGAAAAGAAGAGAAATGGTTTATTTTATTGCCTCCGAAAACCAAATATTGATTTTAAAATTTGCTTAATGTATAACAAAATCAATGTTTTTAGATAATACGAACTTGCAAGTTTTGTCAGTACCAAACGATTTTAACCGTACGGAGGTTTATGAATATGTTTAATTATTTTTTCCAGAAAAAGTCAACTCTGCTGCTGATATGGCTGTTTGTATACGCGTTAACGTGGATAGCAGAAATAATCTTCTTTATATACAAGATATCCCAGGGACTAGACACTGTTGATAAGCTGTTTGTCCTGCTGGGACTCATTATCATTGGTAAGTAAATTTACCAACTAGGAAGTAATATTTTACTGCATGGAATTTCGACAACATACGCGTTGTAGTTTTATTGTTAATATGTTTTTCTTAAACAAACTCTGGAATGAGTTAAATGTTTTGAAAATTTTGCGTGACTCCGGGAAGAGGAGAAAGTGAATTTTGAAATTATAACGGCGAACATTTGTTCGTTAAGGCGCCCGTCTACATGTCTCTCAAACTGCGTTGCAATGTGTTTGAAATACACGTTTTATAAACAAACTGTTCCACGTGTGCTCACGCGGGTTTCGCACGAAAAGAAATAACATTTCAGGCCAGGACGGAATACAACTTTCAACACATCACGTGTGCTGCAAACTACATTTTTAAGCCCTTTAACATGGCCGAAAACGGCATTTTCAGACTGCCGTGCCTCACAATATTGTGGACGAATGTCTGCGAAACTAGTATAGAGCCCTGCGTTGGACTTTCCTTAAAACTTTCCACCAATAAAAAGATGGGGTCACCACTGAAAGTGTCAGTCAGGCGAGTGTTCTACGATACCACTACACGCCGTTTCAGTGTCTTGCGCTAGAGGTGATACCGCGTCACAGGAGCTGGTCAACATCGCCCTTCGTGCCGTGCCTCACTCACACAAACACACGCCAGTAGGCGGGCGTCTTAAGTTGTTTTTCCGACGAACTCTGACGCTTAAACAAAAACAAGCAGAAGTTGAAATATTCTTAAGAGTTAATGGACTGTAGCTTTCTTTTTACGTTAGAAGTACGGAAACAGGGAAGACGATAAGTCAGATATAAAACGTCTGTCAAACACCTCGTCGCCTCTAGGCACGAAAGACCAAACTAGTGTGCAGTGTTTTCGTAGAATGTGTTTTTCGACGGGACTTCAAGTGATGATATTGTTATTTTATTACACTGGTCGACAAAAAATTTTTTTAAAAAAATAACATGAATGGTGAAGGGTTATTTCCACTATGTTTGGTGTACTGAATCATAAGATAACCATGAAAAGTTTACAGGACGTACAGTTTATTTGGTATGGACCATAACATAATAATCATATAAATATACGATAACATAAGGGGAAACAGGTAATTTCCATTATTTACAGTGTACTGAAGTATAAT